>JAENRP010000002.1:368742-489805 GCA_024741835.1 Diplocarpon mali
CTCGAAAAGGGAATATAAGGTCAAGAACCTGGCATCTAGCATCTGGATGCGGACGGGACGTCAGAGAACGCAAGTCACGAACCGTGAATCCGCCGACATGTCCCACAATGGCAAAACTTGGCCTTCAGCGGCTTCTCCCGGCAAATCTGGTACCGTACTTTGCCGCAGTGACACCCGCCTTCGTGCACAGATGTGAAGCCGTCGTTCGTATGGATCTGATAGGGCTCCCGGAACTTCCAGTCGTTGTGAGGCCCGTCGACAGCGCTGGCGTCGTGGCCTTGCGATTTGGCGGTCTCTTTGTTTTGTGAGCAGGCGGATCCGGAGGCGGACATGCCTGGGTTTCAGAAGAAGGGGAGGGGTTTTAAGAGGAGGCTGGGCCGGAGGCGACGGGCGGATGATTTGGAGAATGGATTTACTTTGCACGTCTGCTGAGGGCGGAGGCGAGACAAGAACATGGGAATGGTATGGGATATCTTGCAAGAACCGGGAGGTTAAGACAGAGGTCAAGTCGACGAGCAAGAAGAGAAGAAGGAGGCAGGGTGGTCCTTCGGCGGTTCATTCGTGCATCGACGATCAACGGGTGGAGGACTAGTCTAGTACCTTTCTAGTACACTCGTCACAACTTCTCTTTGCGCCCCTTGTCCCCGGGCCCGTTCCTGCGCAAGGGCGTCCAGAGCAGAGGCACAACATCCTGTGTGGGTACTCGTCCACAGTCCACCGTCATGGTCCATAGTCTATAGTCTATAGTCTATAGTCCATAGACCATAGACCATAGACCATAGACCATAGACCATAGACCATAGACCATAGTCCATAGTCCATAGTCCATAGTCCATAGTCCATAGTCCATAGTCCGTAGTCCGTAGTCCGTAGTCCTTAGTCCACAGTCCCCAGCCCCGTCATTCCGCGCGGTAGCCGTGGCGGAGGGATGTTTGTGGCGCAGACGTGGCTGAAGCGCCACACCGGTAGTGACGTTGCCCATAAACCGGGGCTGCCCGCTCAGGCATGAGACAGCAAGTCGTCACGTGCACGGGGGGCATCTTTCGTGATGCCGGCTGGAAACGAACGGCCCCTCGTCTTCAGATTCCAGCAGCAAGGGTTGCTCCGCGTGGCGCAAGCCAACAATCAGCGGCCGTTGTCCCGCGATCGGTCCGCGGCTCGGTTTGCCTTGTCTTGCTCTTGTTTCTCGAGCTGGCAAACCATCTTTTGGGAAGTCACTTTGTCGAATCCGAGATAGTCGACGAGATAGTGTTGCCTGTAGTGTCAGTACACAGTAGAGGGAGCGTGAAATGGATTCCAGGCACGTTACCTCGCTTCATGGATAAAACGCTTTTTCCTGTCCGCCAGGGCCTGTAGACACTCTGCCCATTTCTGCCCCCGTTGCTCTGCGGATATCGTCTTGACCTCGATCTCGAACTCCGCAATGACAGGCCTGTGGTCTGATATACGGAAGTCTTCTCGGCGATAGTCCAGTTGCTTGATGCGATCTCCGCCTCGGAACAGTACTCGGTCGCAGTATGCTGGCGTTCTTTGCTTGCCACTGGTATCGTAGACATCCGTCCCGACGTCGTATTTGTACGTCGGTGCAAACGTAATCTGCCCTTCATCAAACGCCCGCATCTTATGCCACGGGTTCCTTGCTCTCGCCCGGAGCAGCTGGTCTCTGGCGAGGAGTTTGTAGATCTCGTTCCTTTGCAAAAAATGGAGAACGTTACTGGTACTTGTAGTGTCGATACGATAATTTAAGTCTCCGTTCAGGACACAGATTTCGTGGTCCATAACCATAGTTCCGGTTCCGCCTGATACAAAGCTATCTTGCCGGACACCAACGTCCTTCACTGGCGAAAGGAGCTCGCTATCAAAGATCGCTTCAAGGTCGGCGGTTCGTTCTTTGGAGTGATTTTGGCCCGCAGCAAGATGGCAATTGATAAAGCACATCGAGGTATCGTCTAGCATGAATCGAACAATCAAAGCTCCCTGTTCTAAGGTCAGATATAGCACGGAGCTTGAAGGTAGATGGACACAAACCTTGTTTCCGTGGAGACCGCTAAGACCTCGCTTGAGCTCGGCTTGGTCGAGATTGCGAATTCGATGTTGCAATGGATTTTTAACAAACACCATGGTGTAGAGCCCGACGAGCTTGGAGTTGTGGAGTGGGAAATAAAGCGCATCGAGGTCGTCCATGCAACGTTTAAGGAACTGTGTCCATTCTCGATAGGCGCGACTCATGTGCTCAAGAGCTGAAGACGAGTCTACCTTCTTTTTCGATGACACGAAAAAGGTTTCTGGTATGGCCGGTTAGTCCATAATCATTCAAATGCAAATTAAATACACACTGGTCATAGTTTTCTTATCTTCCAGGTCGACTAGTTCCTGGAAACTAAAGACGACTATATCGGGAAGGTCACTTTTTTGGAGTAGATCCTGGAAGAAATTTGCATCTTGGGCGTGTCGTGTTTGTTTCAAGGTAGATGGTGCAGATGCGCCGGCATTCCAAGTCATGAAAAGAGCCTTGATGGGCGTAATGTTCGCATACTCGTTTTCGTATGACTGCATGTGATTTTCTTTAGATGTCAGTAAGCGATTTTCAAGTCGAGAAAGAGTATCAGTACCAAGCCAATCAGCTTCTAACAATCCGTCCCATACTCGTATCATGTTGTCCTGCCCAAGTGAAACAACCTGAGCACGACCAATTTCCCAACAGCTACTCTGGTCGGCGATCAACTTTACGACCTGTGAGTCATGTGCCTGCCAGTCTTTTTTCACGTTCCAAATAGTTGGCTTTGTGTCGTAAACATAGATTGCCCCGGTACTAAATCCAGCCCAGAGATAACCATCAGAGCTCGCCAACGACGATATCTTGTACTGACTTATGTTCACAACACCTAAACACGAATAGTCCCGTCGAGAGTAAATACTAATCTTCCCGTTAGCGTGTCCAAAGTATACTTCTTCGGACAGTCCGATTGTCGAGCCAGAAGTGATGTCGCCAGTATCCGGTTGACTCAGAGTGCCCTGCAGCACCTGAAATTGGCTAGACCCATCCTCGCTAGGTGTGTAAACTCGGATCTCCTTTCCGGAAGCTTGCCATAATTCGTCTCCAACAACCATAGAAAACGTGTGACCTTTCGCTACTCGGAAATTTTTGATCGGGCTTTCGGTAAGACTGGGAGCTCCAGTACTGTCTGGCGCCCACACGATCAAAGAGCCACCATCGTCGAGCGTCCACATTTGATTGAGATGCCTACAGATCTTAATAACATCCCGACGGGTGTGGGCATTCTTGGTCGCCACAATTGTCGACGTGGGCACGTCGATTTCAAGGAGGTCACCAGAATTAGTGCCAAGCCAGAGCCGGGTCCCTTCGTCCTCCACGACGGCCGTAGGCTTGAAAGCAATACACAAAATCTTCATTCCCTCAGTATGGGCAAGATTGACCAGGAAATCGCCAGTGACTAGGCTCCATACTCGAGTCATGCTGCCCGTAGTGCAGATAAATTCGCCACATACGTCGAATATGCGAGTATCATGTTTCGTTGACAACTCCGTAGCTCCCTTCCGAGGGACCGGTTCTCGTCGATTGGAACGAGTGATGTCCGGATACACCCCAGGTTCCGCTTCCTTGTGGAGGGTTACAGAGGCCGCGTCAAGTGATTGGCGGGCATCCATGCTGACTCCTGGGTTCCTAAATTCGATTGGAGTTCTTTCAGATGTCGTGTCGACTGTTGCTGATCGTCCGTGGCGCGGCGGAGTCTGCAATTGCTGGACTTGTAACTGCTTGATCGGTGTAGACGACACTCGTTTAGGTGGAGTGGCGTACGCAGACGCATCTTCTGGTATTGTCCTTTGTGTCACTCCCATAGGTCGAGATCTGTCAATTGAAGGACGTGGTGGCGGCGGCATAGTATCACGAAATCCACGCGCTTTCGATGGCTCAGTGACAGCCTGAGGTCTGGTAGGTAATGCTGGCCTCTGCTCTCCTGTACCATGAGGAGAGAAAGCCCCTCGATTGAGCCCATTGGTCTCATGGTCAAGTCTTCTGGTAGCTATAGAGTGATGGAGGGGTGGTGGATCGAAGGGTTTATAGCTAGGCTCAACGGCATTTTGGGGCACAGCAGCATTCGATGACCAGGTGCGTGACGAGTCTGGTGAAGTGAGCTCATTTTCGGGGCTACTGACACTGCTTGACGGGGAACAGAAAGGGGACGTTCTATCCAACGCGGCCTGAGAACCGGGCTCTAGAGTCGTGTTTACCGTCCGGGCCGCAAGAAACATGGGCTTACTACTGATTTTAGGCTTGTCTGCTCGGTTAACAGGTGGAGGCTTTGACTTTGTCGTCGCGTCTTGAAATCCTTTGGTAGCATCTCTTCTGAACTCTCCAGATCTCCGAGGGGGTGGTGGTGAAGGCGGCTGGGAAGGGGATATGGTAGGGGACGTCGCGGATTCTAAGAGAGAAGTATTGGATCTAGTGGGTATCTTGAACTGCCGTGTAGACGCACTACCCGAAGAAGCAGAGCCGGGAGAATCTGTCGAGAGATACGAAGGGCCGTGTGGCAGAACAGAAGTTGATGTGTTTGCCTTGGTCGGCGATTGTGGTGGTTCTATCGTGACTGATGGGGTTACGATAGAAGGGCTTATGGTCGACATAGGACGGGGGCGAATGTTTCTCGTGGGTGAGGAGGATAGATGCGCCGAAGCTCTTCGCGGGATTCGTAGTCCATTATCCATGGCATCCTTCTCTCTTCCTCTAGCTACCCACGCTTCACCCCCCAAAGTAGAATCTTCTTGCTTCGTAGATCCGGGTCTAAAAATGTCCGTTTCCCCATACGAAACACTGCCTCCAGTTGGCTGCGGCGAAATGGGCTTGGGTCCCATAGGTGGTGGTGCTTTTCGCTTAGAACTGGCCATTTGCTCGAAATGGGAGCGCAAGGAGGAGACCGGCTTCTGCAGTACCCAGTTAGTAAACAATACGTCGGCAAATTTTTTTAGCCTGAGCTTCGAATACTCCACCTACTATTGAGGAGCCATCAAGGCTCTCCGCCGCAGGTTCCTCCATGGTGAAAGTTGCAGACACCAAGAGGGCTTATTCAAGGTCGATTCGCATGCCCATCTGGGTTCTGACCAAGTACTCATAGAGCAATCTTACTTCAGAGATGATATGCGCTTGGTCGTGAATGGTCGCAGTCGGTCATCAAGGAGCATCGTAGAGGGGGAGCACTCCTGAGGGGTTTGTGTTTCGTATTGAGGATCAAACGTCACAGCAATGTGAGCCCCTCGTCCTCTTCGTCGCTTGCGAATGTTGATTGCGAATGTTGATTGATAGAGTAAGATCTGCAGAACCAGAGCGCGTTGTCGAGGTCTGGCACCGCGAGGTTATGTTGATGCCGCTCTCGTGTCCAGTCCTGGCATGCGGCTGTGCATGTTTGTCTTGTCACCAGCGTCAATTCCACTTACTAGTGCTCAGGCGTACCGTTGACTCTATTCTTGGTGTGACAGGGATCGCCGTCGCGGGCGTATAAGGTGAAAGGGACGAGCCGGAGTTTCGCCGAGGCATGAGGCCGCATCAGCCCATTTTATGGCAAAGCTATTTGACTCACCCCATTGCGCCAACACAAAGCTCGACCCCTCAAAATTCCCGCTCGAAAGTCAATTGGAAAACCCTCATATATTTTAATTCCATACGCCGATCCCAATTCGGTCCGACTAAATCCATCCGTACACTGGCATATCACCGTCCGAGATGAATACCGTAAGATCAGAGTCATTTCTCGAGCTACCCAGCTAACATTCTCAGGTGAAATCGTTCTGGTACGCAGCTGAGCTATATACCCAGATATAAGTAGTCTCCTATGTTGACAGTACAATTCCAGGGTGGGCTGGGGTTCTCTTTGTGTTGGTACGTTGCCAATGCTATCTCGGCAGCTCTATGCGTACTGATTCCTGTGTAGCGGGAGGCGGCGCATACTACTTTGCAAAAAAATCTATCAACGCAGACCGGCAAGCCAGATTCGAGGCGGACCAGAAGAAGCGGGCGCTGCAGCAGTCTCTCGAGTACTCTACATCACATTCAACGGCGGCAAAATCGAACGAAGGACCACCGCGGGCAGATCACTCCGGGTCTCCCAGTTCAGAGGCAACGTTGGACCCGGCACCCACACGGCATGCGCCGGATAGCGAAGGGCAGAGAGTTCAGGAGAAGAGCAAGTATGAGACTAGTCAACCATTCCGGTCCAGAAAGGGCGACAGGTTCAGCTGAGAGGGTGCTAAGTCTGGAGTTGTAATAAAATTTGTATGCTGGCATGAAGGGTTTGGAGCTTTCCGGGTTTTGGCAAGCCGGAAGGGGGGGTTTACGCAGAAGCATGCGAAGATGTCTATGGGGCATATGTACAAAGCGCAACACTCCTCTTCTGGCGTTAAGGTTGGGTGTTTGTAAACCGAGATTGGTGGAAATGTCTACCGGGGATTTACAAGATGTGAGCATATGACAAAGGAATCATGACATGTTCTTGCACCCAGGTCTATAGAGTTTCCTATGTGGCCAAAGAGTCGGCATTGAATAGATAGCTTCTGTTTCGTCGCAGGTACATCAAATACCGCATTGGAATATGCCTAACCCTGCAAGCACACCATAAATCACCCTTGACAGTACGCTAACGAGGTATTTGTTTGGCGTGCGACGGCATAAAAAGTTTCCTAGGCATGCTACGAATGTTAATCAGCGAGGACTCGGCAAGGCTGAAAATCAGAGCTGTACACCTCACCGGCTTCGCAACGTTGATTCTACACCTGAACCCCAAACCTAAACTCTCAAGACTATCATAATCTTGACAACTGGGTCAAGATTAGAATAGCTAGTACCTCATGGCGTCGCATCAGCTCGCCATCGCCAAAGCCTCTTTCTCCGCGGGTCTCTTGCGACCAGATCCCACCTCTTTGTCGCGCGATGACATTGCCCAGTTCCACACTCTACTGAACGCAGTTGTCATACAATGCTCTCCGATAAATGTCCAGGTTTGATCATACACTCTTATAGCTGCGGCGACGCGATGGCTAAATGGTCCCTGAGGATAGAAATGCAAGCGATGGATATTAGAAAATATCGCCCAGTCTGCCGCCAGATTTACGGCGATGGGGAAATACTTGACATCTCTTACAGCCTCGTTTGCGAAGTCTGAAGTTCAAGTCGACGCGAAGTGCAAGCCTTCAGTCAAAAGGAAACGGCTGCACGTGCTGTATCTTATCAACGACATACTCTTTCATTCCAGGCATGGAGTCAACGACGCTTCCATCTGCAGCAAGATCCAACCTATACTCATGGGCTTATTTGGGAGCACAGCGTCATTCAGGGGATGCCCGAAGCACCAGCAGAAGATTGTAAACCTACTCGAGATATGGGAGGGAAAAGGCTATTACTCCAATGACTACATTGAGAAGCTTCGTGAGGTTGTTAAGAATGCTTCAGAGACAGGGGAACATATCGACGGCAGCACTGGCCAGAATGAGCAAGGTCATGCGAACAAAAATTCGAAATCTACACCATACTCCATGCCAGCTATGCACGGCGATGCTTCAACTCCATGGTTCGATTTGCCCGCCGGGAATTTAATGCCACATATTGTTCCGAACTCGACGCGCCCTATCAATCCAGAGATGATCCGACCTCTACAATTTGTGGCCGGCCCAGCAGATGAGGGACTGATATTGGCAGTAAAGGCTCTTCTCGATGACGTACCCGCCATTTTTGGAGGGGACACTGATCTGTACGAGAAGCCTGCGTTGGATATCGATGAGCTGGGACAGCCTATCATTGTAGATGAGATCAACGGGGATGTCATCAGGGGCGAAGGGTACTATGGCTGGTCACGCACGTTTTGTGAAAAGATGAGGAGGAGAAAGCTAGGATTGGACGTGCCTAGTCAAGAGGGTTGTGATCAGCGAAGCCAGAGCCGAAGCTCGAGCCCAGATGTGAGAAAGCGGCGGTACAGCCAGTCAGACAGCGGATCAGATCAAGACAGCTACAGACCTACCCACCGGCGACGTCGCACCTACAGCTCTTCCCGTTCGCCAACCCCGGACAACAAGCGGAATAGTCATTCGCGGACGAGGTCAAGAAGCCGATCCATTTCCATGACTCCCTCCCCAGAATCACAAAATCCGAATGAGCAAACCCAGTCTCAAATAGTTCATCCGCCGCCCCCTCTTCGCGAGATTCTTCCCCCGAGATCTCACATGCCACAAGCCCCCTTTCCGCAAGGCTACAACCCTAGTTTTCCTCCCCCACCTCCACCTCCTCAACACATGCCGTATCACAATCAATCTCCATTCGGAGCCTGGCCTCCACCACCTCCTCCGCCAATGCAGAACATGCTCTTCAACAGCTCACAGCAGCAACCGAACTCCTGGCCACCGCCTCCCCCTCCCCCCGGTCCTCCACCGGCGAACCCGCCGATGATATACCAGCAGCAAGGGAACTACTTGCAACAAGGGAACTTCCAGCAGCAAGGGAACTTTCAAGAAGGAGCAGGCTACCCGCAGCAAGGACAATACCCGTCTTCTTCAGGTCCAGGCGGCTGGCAACAGGGAGGCGGTAGAGGCTACAACAACAACAATCATAGCAAGAACGGGTGGAACAACAATCCGCGCGGTGGCCGAGGAGGTTATCGAGGACGCGGGTGGTGACACATCTCACCTACCCCAGAACTTGCAACATATGAAATTACAGCTCACTAAAATGCCGCACTTGGACCCCGCGATGCACTTTCAAGTCTTATGTTCATCTGCGCAAGCGGAGAACCTTGTTTGTTTTCATTTGATCCTGGAAAATAGCTAGCTAGCTGCATACATTGTAATTTACGAATAGCGTGAGCTGGGCAACCTGGCCATATAGAAAAGGGGTATCGACCTTTCTAATACGGTATGATGTGCAACATGGTAAACCGATATTTATCTTAGGCTTTTTTCGTTGCGCTATTTCCCTGCGCGATCTTTCTCTCCGGCTTTTTTAGCGTCCTGTTTACATTATCAACGTGTCGTTGAAAGTACTACCTCTCTGGTTAGATACACAATATCAAATACCGAGCCCACTCTTTTTCCCCTATTCTCAAAAGCACACCTCAACACTTTACCTAACGCTCCCCATACGCCGGAGCTCTCCCTGTCCCGCTCTTATCTGCCAATGCGAATTACTGGTCCATCTCTACCCCACCACTCATCTCGCGCGACCTCTCTGCCCTCCCATCCTACTACACGAGTCCACCTCTTAGTTCACAACTTGCTGGCTGTTTCAGTCCTTGTGCTGGCAGATGGAACAGTTAGCCGGTGCGTGTGCGTTCTAGCATCCAGTTGGTTGGATGGGGATAGGGAGTTTTGGACTAGGTGGGGCTGACGTGAGGTGTATAAGATGGCGAGCTGGGGAAGTGTGGGATTTTGTGTTCGGTGCTGCTGGTGGTGGTGTTTTGTTCAGGACGGGAGGTGGTCGTTTTGGGCGGCGAGTAGATACTTGGACGTGCATGTGGATGCGGATCTCGAAGTGGAAGAGTAACGGTGTACAACAGTCAAATCAATCCGCCGCAGAGACAGAGCTCCAGTTGACAGGTATTACGTAGCTATCGAGATCAAAACTGAACCCAGTATATACATTAACCGTCATCTGATATTTGCCGAAACTCCTTAAAATGCGAATTTTAGCGAAGCGCAATCTTTTCTCTTACATAATTATTGAAATTATACTGCTTTAACATACGTCTTTAGTTAAGATCTTCCAAATCGTAGAGAAGATTAGAACTCTTTCCTTTTATACAGAAAAGATTCTTGGAGTAAACAAATAAAAGGGTTAATACACCTTTATCCTAAGAGCTTTCAAATGGATAGTAACGGGGGACGATGACTCATCAACCTATACGCGGTGTCTCTTACAGCTCTCTAAGAGTCTGCAAAGCCGAGATTGAGTCCTTTCGACAACGAAACAATCAAACCTTGAGTCGAATGAAGCTAGCACTTTTCGGAAGCTTCGGAATAAAACCAATTTTATACTACTTCTTCTATAAATATCTTCTACTTTCGATCTCTACTTGCATACCCTAGGATTGTCCAAATGTATCTCTAAACTTAGAGGAAAGGCTTAACGAAGAATACGAAGGGTAAAAGGGTGGGTTATATTATATAAGGAGGAGGAAGGAAAAGAATCAATTTTAAAGAATTCCCCTTATAAAAGTTGATAAGAAGGGTTACAATCGAGAGCTGCCGCCTACTAGCAAGACGCTTGATATAATTAAATAAATAGCCTCTATCTGCGTGAAGGGCTTGTCTAAGAATAGAGAACCTAAGGCGACTGTACTTATTAAGGCACCTTCCGAGAACGTACTTGCCTAAGACCTAAAGGAAACAACTATTGATTAAGGTATAGGCTAGGCTCTTTTGTATGGCATTAGGAACTGTAAGTATAATAGGCTTAATAGTAAATCGCAAGGAGTTTTATTACTAGTTTTTTTCCTTATCCCTAATCCGAATATAGCGTTTGCCGCTTATACTATATAGTTTAGAGCTAATATATTATATCAAAAGGGGAAAAAAGTGAAAAACGCTAATACTTAGATCAAGTATAAGAAGAAAATTAGTGTTAAAAACTCCTTGCAATTCGTTATTCAGCCCTATTTACCTGGGGGCCTTAATTCCTTAGTTAAGAAGCCAACCTATATCTTAGTAGTTGTTCTCTTTGGGTCTTGGGCAAATACGTTCTTGAGAAGGCGCCTGAGCGAATAGAATCGCCTTAGGTTTCTTGTTTTAAGGCAAGTCCCTCTTACTAATAGTAGCTACTTATTTAGATATGAAGAGTCCTACTGTTTAGCGGAGGCTATTGATTATTACCCTTCTCGTCAATTTCAGTTTTAAAGAAAATCTTCGAAAGCTATAAGGCTTTACAGTATATCTTTTCCTTCCTTCCATTTCCCTACTTTAACCTTGTTAGTACGCAGATTGCCTCTATAATGATTTGTCCCCTTGTTCTTAGGATTATCTTATATGTATATATCATATAGGAGTTGGGTACGATTCGTAGGGACCTCGGACTGGTCTCTGACCATGGAACTCGGCTATTATAGCATTCACGGGCTTAGAAGAATAGAGAAGGGAAGGCGATTAAAAGGTATATAAGTATAATATCGGCCCTCTTTAGAAGGGCAGACTTACCATATGATCATAATTTGACTATCTCATCCTACTATATTTCCTTATGAAATATTGATGGTGGTACTGCACCTATGAACCTGCCTTATTCCCATTATACCTATTATCAAACCCTGCATTTAGTTATAAGTACATATCCAAAAATACGCAAGTAGAGCTCGAAGGTAGAGGGTATTAAAAGAAAAAGTATTAAAGAAAAGTTCATTTAAAAAAGGTTTTAAGAATTTCTAGCTTTATATGGCTTAGGGTTTCATTCTTTCATATTCGAATGGACATAATCTCGGCTTTGCAAGCTCTTTAAAAGAATCTGTAGGGTTATTGGAGACACCGTGTTCAGGTGTTGAGTCGTCTCCCAAATACCTATATGTCATGCTTCTTAATTATACTTGAAATATAATTGATTTAATATATTATAAATAAGAGCTAAGAATTATATTTTAAGTTGCAAAGAGTACTATAAATTAGTTGTTGTTAAAGAAATTGATTGTAAGTATACATGATAAAATAGAAGCTTATACCGCAATAAGTAAATAGCATTTGAAATATTAAGCTTTACATATTATTTGAATATAGTACTACTTGGCATGCTTAAAGAAGGAAAACTTGCAATTATAATGATATTATTTTTATTCCATTTTAATAAATGGGTTTCACATAGCTAGAATACTTATCAAAAAGTTGTGATATTGCTTTTAGTATTCTCACTTAAACGGCAAATATCAGTTTACCAGTACTGTAGCTTATCGTCACTGCACTCGCTTACTGACAAGCCCACGAACCATAGCCTGTAAACAAACACCTTTAAACCCTTCCTTTCTTTTCCCTACCAGGACAATCTATGTCTCCTCTCCCATTATTTGACCTATAATCTACTGACAATATACAATCATTTATGGATCAGTCAAATTGGAAGAAGAGTGAGATAACAATATGTATTATTTGGTCTGAACTTGCCATATTCATTCTTTGCTAATTGTATATATTCATACTCATCTTAGCCTTGTAATATAACAAAAACACATTTCAGGCTCTTTTTATTGACCTATGTTGGCCTTCATATTACAGATTTCAACGCCCCAGTAACAGTTCAAGTGTACAGAGACCAATATTGTGCAGATGAAATGAAAACTTCGTCAATCGTTTGTTTTGACGATACGCTAGCGACTAATGAGCAAAATCAGCACACACTGGCCACTACGGCCCTTGCAATAGGACTTTCTATCATAATTTCTAGAGTAGAAGCTCAACAACGTATATAGCAGATGTCCACAGCTTTATTTTCTAATTTGAATTAGTTAGCTCTCGTGAGGCTTGCAACAGACGAGCCATGTTTGGAAGTTGCTACAGTCTAGCAATAACTGGCATCAAAGACGAACAGGGAGGCTCTTATTCCCTTTGTAATCAAGAAAGCTGATTTCTTCTCAGCCCATGCCATATTTTCGGCAGAACTAGCTAGAGGAAGCAATTAGAAATGGACGACTTTTAGATTGGCTTGGTAGGTTCTGAATAAACTCTCATGACAAGAAAAATGATGTAGACTAAGCCTATAATCCTATCAGAAATAGAAAGACTGAACTCTATCTAGAATCCAGTGCTGAGAATCGCTCATTCCTTGCTTGACCAGAGTCATTACACTGAGGAAAATCACATAATGAATCATACATTGATACGATTCCCGCACGATGTCTCTAGACTTCAAGTCGTCGATCGTTAATCACAGGCCTCGATTCCAAATTCTCGAGTCTATATAAGCCCGACACTAGCCCACTGAGATACTTAATACACAGTTCTTCTTAAATATTCTTCAGTAATTCGAATCCAAAGACAATTATTCTCAGACTCAATAAAAACTGCCATCTGAGTGTCAAGAGGAATTGTTTCGAAGCACGCTCCCTCATATAGCATGTCGTCGTCGCGCCAGCTTTCGAAGGTTTACGGCACCACCTCCAAAGAGAACACTTTTAACGGCCAAAAATCCCACACGGCTCCCGGCAAACCGAAATGGATCTGCTGTAAGTGCATCAGCTTTGGGATGGCTGCTTCTGTATCTGCGAAAGTGGATAGCATGAAGATTTGCTTGGGTTGTGGGCATAAACGCTGTGCGAATTGTGAGTCCCAGAAGTTGTAGACCCAGGGTGGAGTTACAAGGTGATGGAGTGACGGAGTGGCGGAACAGTAAAGTGATAGAGAAACAAAGTAGTAGAACGATGAAACAAATATTAACCCTCCTATCTGTTCCTTGACTGTATCAACATTGACGCCATCAACAACTGAAAAAAAGACATGAAATACACCTCCTAATCCTCATACATTCATAATCTATTTATCCAATCCTAGATGAAGAAAATCACGACCTCTGTATTATGGTGTAATGGTTCCTCCGATTCTTGAATTGACTGTCAAGACTCAAGGGATTCTAATCAAAGATTCTCAGAGCAGCAGGGTATATTGTCCGATTCGAGAGTGAACGCCAGTCTGTTTTGATCATAGGAAGCGTTTATTGGACGGAGTTGTACTCAAGCTGCCAGAAAAAAGAATCGCTGTGCGCCAGGAGTCCCGGGACCTTGTCGCCACTCTGCTTTCCTAAAATCTGAGCTGAGCACTCTGAACAAAAGCCGAAGCTTGTTTGTCATTTCCTCAGGCCCAGCAATAGCCAGAATAGCCTGTTTGCTCAATGGCAGCACACCCACCCGTCATCCTTCAACAACACGGTACCATCTCGAGCAATGGCTCGCACATCACATCGTTATAACGGATTGTGCCAAAAGACGAATTGCTTAGAAAGATGACTTGCTCCCACCAACCTTGGTGTAAATTAACATGCTATCAGATCAGGCTATAGGAAGTGAAATCGATACTCAGACAGCCACAGACCAAGAGGCGGATTGAAATTTACAAGTTCGAAGTTTTGCTAGAATACCCGCACTTCTTGCGTTGTTAAGACTCAGGCGATGAGTCTCTTCCGGATCTGCTGTGTCGTGCGAAATGCATGAGACACTGACAATGGTGACCGCGTCAGCGGTCCAGCCGAAATGTGTGATGGCGGCGGATCAATAATAAGACACTTGGTGACCCAGTAGCAAAACCCCACGACCCGATTCTGGGAAGCAGCAGAAGAAACTTACGACAAATTCAAGATATGCCATTACTATGTATCGATATCATACAAGACATCAGTACGGATGACATATTTTGCTGACGGCTTGCTTCCTTGACGAACACCGGTACCTTCATGCAATAAGCTGCCTTCTGTCTCGCCGTGTGGAAACAGTGCAATACTTCCTTGAATTGGCTTTACAGGGTAAGCATTCATACATCCTTCTCTAGCGCTGGGTAAGAAGAACGTCGTTTCTCCAGCCTCAAAGTCATCGTTAAGGTAGATAAGGAACGTGAAAAGAGATGACTGCTTTGATCCTGAAGGGGACGAATCGTAGATATAGCTATCGTTCGAAGGATCTATTCCTGAGGGAGGCCAGGCACCGTCTAGGAAGAGTTAGATGGTGGATTTCGAATGTGATGTTAGTTATCACTGACCAATGTGTGCTCTGTATTCTGCGCCAGGAACGTATCTGTAAACTCTGAATCTTCTATTTAACCCTCTGGCCTTCTTGCCACCAATGGATTCGGGCAAAAAATTTGAAACCCTTCCCCAAAGTTTGTCATGGAAAGCATTATCGACAATCCAGTAGAAATTGTGTGCTAAAATACTACTGTCCTCAACTTTGGCGCGGATCGGAGCATCAGGTGTGAACTTGATCAGTTCGCCAGCAGCAATAATTTGTTCACATTCTCCTGGTGACAGAATATCCTTCAGAAGGTGCAGATTTGGAACAACTGGATGTTTGTGATGTGACGATTTTGGTGGTTTGGAGGAAAGGAGTATGGCATCGTCTTCCGAGGCATAGAGAATCGCGGGATGGAGATTGGCAGGTTTGCGATCAAGACCCGGGGTGGTCTGTATGATTCGGAACTGTGATTTGAGGTTCGCGGGGAGGCATTTGATGATACTTTGATCTAGGACAGAATTGTACACCTTTTTGCTCATTCGGCCTTCCCTTAAATCCCAAGCCTTTTTCGGCAAAATTGGTCCAGGAACGACACATGTCTCCGAAGTGTAGTCCGTCGGTCCTGTAAGTCTGAGGATCGCATCCAGAACAACCAGCGATTCGGCTTCTTTCGCTGTTCTCTCCTCCCCAGCCAATTGCTCTGCCAATCCACTGACAACATCCAGATCTCTCACCCACCGACAAAGAGCTCCCAACTTCGGTGTTTGCCCTCTAATTTTCATCTCCGCGAGCAATATCCGCGCCTCAGTGTATCCTCCATCTGCCAAAGCGCCACTGATCCGAGCAGTGAGATTCGTGTCGGCGGCGGCATTGAAGCCCGTGGTGCACGCCTGACGGAAAACGTAGACGGCTGTCCGCAGATCTTTGCATACTCTGGACTTTATCACGCCAGGATTCTCGGCCAAAGTTGTCAGGGTGTCAATTGCAAGCTCGAGGTCGTCTTCGGCAAGGCCTAGGCTTTGAATTGTTTTAAAGTCATGCAGACTTTTCTCTGGCGGTAGAGTAACAGTCGATATCTTGGCCTTCTTTGCTAGGCCATCTGCCGGTAAGCCCTGCTGCTTCCTCTTATTCTTGGATTTTGCCATGTTGTAGTTATCAATGACTAAATGGCTCCAGTATAAAGGCTGGAAACTTTGGTGGCGTAGAGGGGATTTGGAGCGGGCGGTGAATATTCTGCCGTACCCATATTTTGATCTTGATTCCCAATTTGGCGCAATCGTGAATCTGGATAGAATTCGACGCTTATTCCTGCATTAGGTGCTGCTTGGCGATGTTCAATCCATCGAGCGAACGATTGAAATTACATCGCAAACTCAAAGCCACATATTGGTGTTGATACTAATGTATTTTGTAAAGGCTATAACATAATATCGTGCCGCGAACAGAATGAAAGGATACAGTACACGCTCTGTTCTTTTCCTAAGACATAAGTAAAATGCAATTCCTTTTGCTTACCACTTATAACATTTCATTTCTCTAATTGGCTGAATTCCAAGACCGAATCAATCTTACTATTATCATAGAGCAAGATACACGCTAGGATTTCATTTATAGCCGGTACCGCATCATGGGCAGAACTTCCTATTGAACGAAACCGGTTATTGGAAAACCGCCACTTCTTGCGAGAACCTATCGGGTTAAATTTGTAACATAACAGCTTCGAAGAGAGCTGATAGGTAAATTTTACCATTTGCTTTTTTGTATCGCAGAATTGATTTATTTTGGAAGTTATATGCCGGGGCTTTTGAATATTCTCTATTTGTTTACTCGGCACTTCGGTTACGTAGTTCGCTTTAACTACTCTATTTTATTGTCGCTCATCACCAAACAAGGTTGAAAACTCGGTCGGGACCTTAGTCAACTCAATTACTTAAATTTATATTGTTATATAGTTGCAGCCTATATTAATCTGATATCTTGAGAGTAGATAGAATTAGTCTTAAGTTATAGAACCATACTCTCAGAATGTTGTTATGATATTCATTATCTCACTTCCTAACATTTTCCACTATCAATTATTATAAAAATGCTATTATATAGCAGCGCCTGATAGCCAACTATTTGTCCGATATTATTGTCATGTCGATTTCTACAAGCGCAAGCGCGGCACAGAGGTCAGAGTCGCCTAGACCAGCTCAGCTCACCCGTCAAAAGAATCTCAAATCCATAAAGCAACTACACTTGCCATCGAATATAGCCCGGCCTG
The DNA here is from genome assembly GCA_024741835.1 of Diplocarpon mali. Taxonomy (NCBI): domain Eukaryota; kingdom Fungi; phylum Ascomycota; class Leotiomycetes; order Helotiales; family Drepanopezizaceae; genus Diplocarpon; species Diplocarpon mali. The sequence goes on from JAENRP010000002.1 coordinate 385,699, forward strand.
CCCCTTCTCACAAGTAGAGTTACAAGTGCCCCCAACCAGGCCCCCTCCTCCTCCCCTCCACAACGCCTTCAACCCACTTCCCAACCTCTTTCAGCGCGCGGCGCGGCTCTTTCTTGTGCTTCAGGAGGAACCCCTGAATCTCTGCGGGGGAGAACATTGTCTCCGGTATATTCGCCGCGAAGAGTGTCGCGATAGCGTGGAGGTCTTGTTCCGATGCGACGTCTTCGTGCTCTTTTTGATGTTTTTCAGTTTCAGTTTCAGTGGTGGTTTCGGAGCTGATGGCTGTGCCGTTTACTACATGATTGGGCCTTGGGTTCAGCGGCAAGAGTATTGATTTGAAGGTTATTGTTGCGGGCGAAGATGGAGGGGCGAAGCCTGATTTCGATAGAGAAGGTAGACGTGGATGTTGATGTGGTAAGTCATTATTATACATTCTTTCAAACAATTCCTTGATCTGTGGCTGAGTTGCGTTGCCGAATGCGACCTGGTGGTCGACCCGACCGGGGCGGATGAGTGCTTCATCGAGGGATTCCGGGTGGTTGGTTGTCATTACTAGGACTCTGCCTTCGTGGGATGCGACGCCTGAGGAGTAGAGATGTGTTAGTAAAACGAAAATCAAATTAAGGAAGGGAAGAAGGAGAAGTTGAAAAAGTACCGTCAATTATGTTCAGCAGCCCACTCAGCGAAATGCCTTTCTTCTTCTCTTCTTCACTCGCACGATTGGCCTGCTTCAACGCCTTGGTCAGATCCACCACATTCCAATCACCTTCCCCCTTCCCTTTCCCATCATCCTTCTCCTGCTCCCCACTGATTTTCACCTGATCCTCCCGGATCAGTCCCGCCGTGTCAATGTCCTCGAGCAGGACGATGCACCGTGCAGGTAGGTTAGTGAAAAGCATGCCTAGCTCCTCCTCAGTGAGAGTCGGCTCGAGGAGCGACACGACATGGATGTCGAGCCCAAAAACGCCGGCGAGAGCGAAGGTGAGGGAGGTCTTGCCAGTGCCTGGAGGGCCGTAGAAGAGGTAACCACGGCGATAGGGGATACCGCGGTTCGCGCTGGGGAAAGTTAACGCTTCGCGTTTCTTTCCGGGGGGAGGGGCGGAAGCTTAACAGTTGAAAAATGGAAAATATGAGAGAAGAAGCATAATCATGAAACTTTGGAAGGGAAAGCACTTACTACCAACGAGCCGTAGCCGGGTTGAGATACTCGTTGATATCAGACACTTCAATCAAATCAGCGCAATGAAGTATTAGGATTCGTCTCTCGTCAAAGTAGAACCCGAAATATCTACCCAGATCTTATAATACCGGAGCAAACAGAATAGACGGTATACATACGAACATCCAACTTCCTCTCCTCGTCTAGCACCACCGTCTTCATCGGCCTACACGGTCTCTCGGCAATCTTCACCCAACTACCCCTTCCCCCAAACCTACGCATATCCTTCGGGGCCGGGCGTTTGATAACTGTCTTCGCATCATGGCCCAGATGATAATGAACCTTGGCATGCTGAAGCAACTTCTTGATCGGATCCGTCGAGCGGCCAAAACAGCTCAGCGTCAAGATCTCCTTGTCCTTGAAAGCCGCAGCACCTCCTCCCAGCTCATCAAAAATGGCGACCTCCCTCCTCTTGAGCAGGAAATACGTGCCCCGATGCCAGAAATTGTGCGAGCCGATGGCGGGCGTGAAGCGCGGCTGAGACTTGGCCTCCTGGTTACTAAAGTTCAGCCACTTCACATTGCCATCTGCATCGCGCAGTGATTCTAACGCATCGTCGGCGTCCTCACTATCGAGCTCCAAAGCGGACTTAGACGGCGTCTCGGCCATCAGCCGTCGCGTGGAGGCGATCTTGTGATGGTGAGCGAGGAAGGCGATCAGGTGGCCGTGAATCTCATCGGCGCTGGAGACGGTGATTTCAGACATATAGTTGGCACTCACTGCCGCGTAGAGCAGGGCCCAGGCAGAGCGGATGAGGCGCGCGCTGATGAAGAGGCCGAGGCCAAGCGAGACCAGCACGGTCACGTCCAGGCCGAAGCTGTAGAGCAGGAACTTATGAATCGGGCCGTAGCCCGGTATAAAGGTCTCGAGCAGGGTGGTTGGAGAAAAGGTGACGGGATCGCTAGTGTTGTCAGATATACGAGGTGGAAAGGCAGACTGGAGGAATTTATTGAAGACCATTTTCCTCTGTGGTGGCCTGTTGGACGAGACGATTGTGATAGTCCTGGCCTGTTTGCCTTTTTGATAGTCCTCAAAATATAATCTCCTAGAAGAACTTCACTGAAAAGGTAAAGACTTCTGAGATGACAGTGAAAATTAGAGCGTAGGTGAAAACGAAATTTCACGCAAGCACTCTGAGCGCAAGCCCCCCAAAACAAACAACAAAAGGAGAAAGAGGAGTACGTAGAGTAAGTAGGGTAAACGCAATAAATTCTCAGCTCAAAACTTATATGCTTGCTTCTGAGCTGTGTCTTTTTCTCCGTTGCTGCTTGCCACTATTAGCACAGCAGCCAACACGTAAATCAGGCATCTAGAACCAAAAGTCGGAGCTGCCTATGCAACCTCATGCAAGCCAGCGGAATGCAATGGAATCTAATGCAATGCAACCCAGTCCAGCTTGAATCAAAAGAGACCACAACGATGACTCAAACAGCTCGGAGAGATGGCAAATGAAATGCTAAAGAGAGAAAAAGCGCGTGTAGATAAGAGAAGTTGCTGTACCTACGCAAAAGAAAGTAGATAGATACCTAGCTACCTTCATTCCATGTAGACAATCACAGGCTCAGCTGCCAGGAACCACTCACATTCGCAGTGCCGCAAGAGTCCGGCGCAAACCAAGTCAGACGACATAGGTCTAGGTGGGATTACTGCATCTGCATCGCCATTACTAGCACCTGGCTGGCGTGGCGATTGAGGCGACTAAGATGGACGAGGAGGCAGCTGGGTGGCCGCGTCAGAGGGAGGCAAGATTTCGCGATCGAACCGAAAACAAGGCAGATGAGGCGAGGAAGAAGGGAGATGGATGGTTAGTTGAACGTAATGTACGACAGCTGAGGGCGAAGCGGTGGCGATGTGGATGGATGTGGACATTGACGTGATGTGATAGTATATGAATGATATAGCTGGATGGTTGATGATTCGCTGCTTTCTGCTTGTTATCGAAACGAGAATGAAATAGGACAAATAGCTTGGCTGAACCTCTGTACCGAGCAGCGGACATAACTCCGTCGCAACACGTGTTACGCGAGACACCACCTACCAAGGTAATTGATATGAGAAACCGAAACAAACCAGATCAAAAAGCACAGCTTGATAGATAATTCCACTCGTAACTAGATCAGTCAGGTCGTATGGAAGATAAATCCCCGCTACTAATATCCATAGCAGTAGTCACCACACCTCTGCCCTGCACAAGCAGCAGAGGCAGCCTCGTCTCAAAGGACCCGTCAGGAATTACAAGTCGCACCCAGTCACTTGCCTCTCTTCTTCTGCTTCCTCATCCTCCTGCTTCCCCTTTTCTTCTTCTTCTTCTTACACCACAAACACAGACAAAGTCACCAGCACGAGCACAAGATCGTATCAGAGGTCCCTCTACACCGTGTCAAAATAAAGCCCCACAGGGGAATTCCATCTTACGGTGCGGAGCGGGACATCCCCAAGTGCCTGGCAAGCTGCGCCTCGCACCTTGCCCAAAGCTTCGTTGACCAGCGATGATCATGAGCCCTCATGAGCCCAGTATCTTGGGGATGAGATGGAAGGGCGACCGACTCTTGACACGCTTAGTATGAGACTCCACCATTCAGTACCAGATCCTATCAATGCTTAGACAAGTAAGCGGCTTCGGCATGGGACGTGGTATGCACAGGCCTCGAGGAAACAACGGCTTGCATCGAACGTGTAGGTTTTGTATCTCATACAGCAACCCCTATACACTTCTTTCCGTCCCATTCCACGTCCAATAGAGACCACGACTTGAGATCAGATAACGATCTGTCATCCCACTTCTCATCTCGTCTGCTTTTTTGTGCCCTCGTAATCACGCAAAGTACATCAGTTCCTTCCCTTCCCTCCCCATTCAATGCGATCCATCTTACACTCCAAGAGAACGCCCCTATCGAAAANAAAAAAAAAAAAAAAAAAAATAGAACCGAAAGAATTCAACAAGAAAGTAAGGTCAAGAATGATCACTAGCCGAATCATCCGTGACAAAATCCTGCGCGAGATCAATGCCTACAACCGCGCCGGATGACTCGCCGCTGGCAGACCTACTTTGGAGACTCGTGTTGCTGACCAGCTTGGGAATCGAACTGGTCTGGTTCTAAGAAAGAGCCGTGTCAATCTACTGAATAATTGGTTGGTAAGCAAGAAAGGCGCGCGACAAAGCAGATGAGCTGCTGACGATAAGTGAGAAGGGGGAAAAGCCCATGTATGGTATGCGCGAGCCAACTCTCTATTCCGTGACAGAACTTTCACGGATAAGACAGCTTGTAGGCCAGGCTCCATCTCAGAATAATGCACAACGGAACGGGATAAGTACAGATAATCATCGTTGGCTTCTGGAGGAGCCTACCGAGTTTTGCCGATCATGAGTCGGCCTTCGTTCCCGTCTCTCCCCGTCTTGCAGCTTCAGCGAGTCCAGTCTTTTCTGGTTGTCCTCGGTAATTGGATCAAACTCGTCGGCTTTCTTTGATCTCGAAGATGATATGCTGATAGCAGATGGCCGAGTGACTCCGTTCGACTTGCCTCGTCTTGCCTGATCACCGAGAGCTTTCCATTTCATTTCTCTGGCTTGTTCTCGAGCTTCGGCATTATTTTGGTGCTCGGTGTAGTCATGGGAGCAGTCATCAAAGAGCTGCGGGTTGATCTCCATGAACAGTTTCATGGCATTGTAAACCATACCGTGAATTGTCCTGTATCATATTAGCACTCGCAGCAAGCCGGACTGAAACACTTACCTATTCCAGTGACCCTTCGAGTTCTCGTATAATGGCGCAAACATAATCGGTAGGATTATTTCCACATTGTCGCTGACCAAATTGCAGAAGTATTCGTTGTTCCAGAAGTAAAGCGCCCGCTCAGCAACTTGGAAGTGGGGACTAGCGACAGATTTGGCGAGTTGATGAAACAGTGGTTCTTGGACTTTCGCAAATTCTGCAGGGTCCATCACCTCGAAGATATCTTCCACTTCATTGAGGAACATGACCTCTTTCGTGCTGTTGACTTTGGGCCAGTATCTGAGCAGACCTAGTACCACCTACGGTCGTCAGCTTGAGCTCAAGTCTTACTAGAAGAAACGAACCTCTTCTGTTAGTGCAGCGTCTTTCTCCAAGAACTGAACAATGCAGTATGCGAGCTGAGGATGATACATGCTCAAACTCTTAACTTTATGAAGTGGGAGTAACACCCTGGTCAGGAATAGCTTGTGCTCTTCCTTGAGCGGAAGAGCAAACCCATTGATGATCGAGCCAAGAATTTCCAATAACTCGGCAATGCCGTTAAATCTTTCCGTCTCGTAAACAAATTGGAAAAACACATTATTGATCGATCTTCGGATGTATGACCGAAGGTTGAGGAACTTCCCATATATTCTGTGAAGGGTCGTTTTCAAGAAATCACGTTCGCGGGGGTCCTCTGAGTCAAACAATTCCAACAGTTGCAACACGAAGCTATGATCGATATATGCCTTCGCGATATTGGTGTTGAAATCTTGGCTCTCGATAAACCGCAAGAAGAACTCGTAAACGACCTGAATATGCGGCCAAGCGACTTCGAGAACTGGCTCATCTTCTTCTGGGTCGAATGCCTCCCCTTGCGGGTTCATTGGAGGTGGAATAGGACGGAAGAGGTTCTTGCTGAACATTTCAACCACTCTGGGGTACATAGACTCCGTGATGACTTGCCTGTTGTTTGCCACGTAGTCCAACAGCTCGTGCAACGCCAATCTCTTAATCTCTTTTGACTTCATATCCCCGCTAGCATCGTTGAAGTCGAATATGACATTGCATTGGTCAATCTTCTGCATGAACAGGTCTTGGCGGCGGTTGGGAGGTACTTCGTGGAAACCGGGCAACTTCTCGAGTTCTCGTTGGGGAGAGATATCGAACCGAGATGAGTGCTGTCTCTTGGGCGTTCTGATTCCTTCAGGAACATCTTTTGGTGTTGCTTGTAGGCGGTCGAACATCAATGACTTCTGTCCGGCTTTCGGGGGCGCGAGATCGTGTGGCATTGTCTCGGCTGCTCCCGGGGGTGGAATATGCTACATGAGAAGTCAATCATCGGATAGAATATTTCTCGGTCATCCGCTTACTGGAGCACTCGGACTAATTACCACACTCGGAGGAAGCCCATGTCGACTCGGAGTTCCAGGTCCACCAGCACTTGGTGAACTGCCTCCCGAGGCATTGAAACGATCAGGTGCAGCATGGGCCGGGTTTGCGGAAGTGACAATTCCACCGGCCGGTGGGCCGGGGCTAGTTGTTGACGGAACCCCATCATTGGGAGGGAGAGGCTTATTCCTTGGGTCGTTCAGAGCAGTGGCGGACGAAGAGGGCGTTGTTATCGGAGATTGTGCTGCTTCCCGCGATGAGCCTGCTTGTGACGGGGATGATGTTCCATCCTTCGACTCTTTATTCTTAGATTTGGATGATTTACTTGGGTCTTTCGCGCGCGAGAGCTGCTCATGCTGAATGGGTCAGTGTATGGTCGTCAGGGATCTAGGTCAGCGCGCTGCTGGAACGCTACGCCTGATAGGATCGCAAGGAGACTCACAACCCTCTGCCTGAAGCCCTTCATTATGAACACCGGTCGTAATGTGTGTCGGGTTTTGTGGCGCTAGAGAGCTTAAGAGTTGCTGAAGGGTAGTATTCCTCAAGAAGTTGAGCAACAATTAACGGGTTCGGCCGTAACGCTCGAGATCTCCAGTATCAAGGTTATGGCGAGGCAATGTTTGCGCCTTGAAGCTGGAAGGAAAAGTATATTGCCGGCCGAAATACAAGGTTCGCGGGTCAGCAGGTTGTCGTTTGTTGGCTTCTCTTGCAAGCTCTAGCACGAGACTTGCGACAGGAACGCTACACTGCCAAACGTATCGAAATATCCGTTGCTTCTCTTGTACATTCGTCAACCGAATATCTGCGCGGTATCTCGTCTACGTGAAATTGAGCGGGATTGATGATGTTTACTCGCGCTTATAGGGTTCTGTGTTGATATGGTCAGCGCATTTCCCGATGAAAGCTTCGGTCCGCTGCACACAGCTGAATGGTTCCCAGATACCTACCGGACGATCAAACCTGCGAGCACTTCCCTTTCCTCTCCTTTCTGACAATGTTGGCCTATTTTCTGGTGCAACTATATTGGACAGGTTTGGGCTGTGGATCGAATGGGATTCTTCGCGCTGCTGCACTTCAACTCGACGTCTGAAGAACCGGCAGATTGTAATTTACGCGTCCGGCGCACCTCGAAATCGTCGTAGCGTAGGAGAGCGAGCCTGGAGTAGAAATCGATGAGGCTCGACGTTTTAATGAACTTCACGACGACAATCCATGTAACTGAGTTTCGAACTGGCTTCCCCCTCCACATCCCCTAATCCTGCTAAGAGCTAGCTTTACACGTGACTCATCATAAAGGCGCCAACCCAAATCGAGCCGACTAAAGATAGGTAGCTACTACGTACCCAGGTATCCTAAGCAACGAAAACTCAACATCAAGACTTTCGCGTTTTACGATAACGTGCCGGCGCGACGAGAAATCTTTGAGCATACCTACTGTCTTGTCTAGCCTCGGCCCATCTCGAGATCAACATCCTGTCACTAGACTCAGCATGCCGATCCTGAACCGGGGAGGCTACAGGAAGCCTACGACGGCGCCTGTGTATCAGATCCCCCCGAGAGAGATCACTGCAGTCGAGCATCCTATGATCATACGAAACTTGGACAACGGCATCAAAACTTTTGGAAGAAATCGTCCTTTCACAAGAGTAAGTCTTCTTGCAAAAGACAGTTCCACGTCACGAGCTTCGAAATCTCGTGACCTGACACTTTACAGATTCTTGACTCCGTTGACGCCGAAGAATGCGTTCCCCTCTATCTCCGTTATAATGACCCAATGTGTGTTCCTCTGTTGTCCCATAATGCTCCGACGAATAATGTTCTTCTCAAAATCACCGTCCCAAAGCGAACAGGACGCAAGCGCAAAAGAGGATCCCAGGATCCGTTTAAAGATAGCAACGTTGCAGTGTCCACCATCACCACAGAGAATGACTCTGATATCCAACCCGATATACCGCAACCTCCTACTCTCAGCTCTGTCTCAGGGATGGACGATCCTACTCAACTTTTAAGGAAGCTAAAGGACAACGTGGGAGACTTCAAGGTCGAGGCAGTTGGAGAGATTCGACAGACTCATAGATACCGATGTAAGAAGCTCTTGAACTTTCATTCCTTTATGTAGCCCTTTTGCTAACCTATTTTAAGCAATGTCCGATTTCCATCAGTCTACAAGCCATACAGAGTTTGTCCCTATGTTCGAAGATACGATGCTTACTGGTCAAGGTATAAATTCAAGTCTATTCACGATCATCTATCTCTAACGCGTCACAGTCGAGAAAATGCGGAAATTTAAACTTAACCCCAGCAGAGGGTGGAAACCTAACGAGGAAGTGCTGCCACCACCAGTAATGTCAAGTCACAACTTGCCATTTAATTGGGGATGGCACCAGGCTCCTCAAGTCGAAAAAGCCGTGGATAAACACGGAAAGCAAGTATATATCAACAGATCTAAGCCGGATAGAGGAGGGGTGCAGTATCTTGCTTGGGACGTTGAAGATGTACCGACAGGTCCGAATAAGGAGCTTCCAGATGATGATGAGTTGCATGCGCTGATTACGAAGCTGAGAGATGCCTTGGAAGAAAGACCTATTTGGACCAGAAGATCCTTAGCAAATCGCGTCGGCGGAGCGGCTGGCCTGTACATGTTCAAACAGGCTCTTCCCCATGTTGGTTATCAATTTCGAGGTGGTCCTTGGAGAGATGCGCTCATTAAATTCGGCCTTGATCCCCGTAGCCATCCCAAGTATCGTGAGTTTCAAACTTTCTTCTTCCAATTCATCGCGGAAGACGATAAGATTCAAGGTGCGCCATGGCAAGACTCCCGCCAGAGCTACCACAATATCTCTAAATCTCGTGGCATCAAATACACCGACGAAGAGTCCCACGTTTTCGATGGCAAGAGGTTGACCCTTGACGGCAAAGTCTGGCAGGTCTGCGATATCAAAGTTCCGATCCTCGCCAATTTGATGAAAGATGCTCCCTACCGAAGCGTGTGCGAGCCCGAAACCGACGGTTTCTTCTGTAACGGCACGATAGCAAAGTTCAAAGCCATCATGAAAACTGTTCTCATCTCTATCAAAGCCCAGCGTCCCATTCCTGATGAAGCGTTCGCGGCTGCTCTGGAAGTTGAAGACCACCACGAAGGTAAGATTAGCAAGCAGGTCCAAGTCCCGGTACCGGATCTGGGCCTGACGAACAACGATCTCGAGGAGATGCGGGCCAAGGGGATTTTAAATACAGCCGAGGCGGATGGCATCATCAAGTGGGCTCTGAGTAAGAGAGGCCACAAGCGACGACAAGAAAGAATCCGCGTTCATACTACAGGTATGCCGGGAGCACGACCTAAGTACGCGAGAGTACAAGGACCCAAGATGACGAGAATTCCCCGCAAGCAAAGACTTGCTAAAGTCGACAAAGTGCAGAATCGTGGTTCTCAACAGCTTGCGCAGGTGGATTTATCGTCTTTCACGGATTCTGTCGGTATGGGTATCGTTACTAGTAACCCAGGGGGTCAGCTTCAGGGTACCGACGAAGAAGAGGATGGGTCGGAGGATGAGACAGCTGATCCTGAGGCACACCCTGAAGTGGATGGAGGCGTGAACGTGGGAGATGAAGGGGGAAATAATGAGAATGGAGAGCCGCAAGAAGACAACATGAACCTGCAGGGTCCGGACGATGGCGATGACGATGGCGACGACGATGACGATATCGAAAGTGAAGACGGGAAGGAGCGGAGGGATGAGTTGGCGGATAGCTGTGAAGACGATGAGGAGCAGGACGATTGATCGAGCTGCGTGCAGTTTGACGATGCTGCTGCAGGTAGTAAGGGCGGCGATGCAACATTGGACGGGCCTCGATCCCAGCCCGCGATGGCGATTGAAGCTATTGCACGAAAAATCGACTCCGATTCATCCTAGCCCGCCAAAATACTTCAGCTTGCCTCCCGAGAGCTTACAGGGAATAGCCGAGAAAGCTCTCCCTTGGATACGACGCCGAAACTCGTCAAAAATGCTTACCCTCCTCTACATCTCACAAGTAAAACTCAATATTCTCCACCAACTTGCACAAAACCAAAACTTATCACTTTCCTCCTATAAGCATCCAAACTGATATTTGCTTATCTTCTTTCCGGAAAACAATACTTCCTCGTAAACCATGCTGCAGGTGCATGAAATGCAAAGGCCCATCTGTTATCTCCTGTTATGGTTACATCCCCAACTTCACCCTCCTCTACTCATGCTACAGAATCACTTATGCCTTAAGTGAATCACGATGCAGAATGCAAGAACGCTCCTCGTAGTCGCACTTGACTTTTGCAACTTTTACCACTTTACTGGTGAAGGATCTGGCCCACAGTTCTGCCTACTTTCGTGACTCCTCTCTTTTAGTACACAAATCCATGAATTACAGCTACAAAGAGGATATCTCATAAATTCGGAACTTTAGCATTGCGATATTCTCCCCTAGGCCGCCCTCCAAGGATTCGCATTTCTTCTTCTGGGCCTATTCAACACCCGCTAAAATAACCGCGGCTTAGTCGGGCAGTCTGGACCCGCTGCCGAGACGCAGAGTTGCTTTTTGTATGAGAATAAAGCGTGTGTCGGGGTCATGGACAAATCATACACGTTTTTGCACTTTCTCTGAACTGAGCATGTATTCTCATGCTGAAGTTGGTGCGGAGTGGGACTACATACGTGCTGGTCGGTCTGTGTGATTGTGGCGTGACCCAGAATAGTATTTGCTCCTTCCAAATATCTAGAAGAAAGCACTGCGGAGTAAGGGATAGAGAGTTTTGGATGTTTGAAGTGTTTCGCTAAGAGACTTGTTGGGGATGGGCAGGACGATTAATGAATTTCCCATCTGTCTGGTACTGAAACATGGGAGGGTAGCTGATTAATTTACCAAGGGATCTCTCTACAAAACGTATGATAAGTCAGGAAATTTTCGTCTGACGCCACGCACCTTGTAGCTTTCAAGTTTTCTATTCAAATTCCGTGGTTAGAGGATATGGCGACATGGCCATGCATCCAACTAAAACAAAAAACATGTGCAAGTGTTGTCATGTCAACATCTGGGCTTAAATCGGCCTATTTGTCTGAAAGTCCATTGACGAGATACTATCCTCAAATATATCACCCATAAATAAGCTTTTTCTGATATATTGAGAGTCATGCCATTCTGTGCCATTTCTTGCAATGTCATTAAAATTTCCATGTTGGCTAATTTAGCAGCTCTAGGCGAGGGACCGTCAGCTTGATCGCGGATCCGCTGATGGTATGGCAACATTAGGCTATGGCGGTATTATAATCTTGGAGGTACCTACATCTGAGTCTAGTCTAGAGGCTTGGATAGAGAGGAGAATCACTTGAATATGTTGTCTGCTGGACATTTGCACAGACAGTAGGATGAGTAGGCATTGCAGGAGCAGCCGATTGCAACAGAGATCAAGGGTTAGATATTCATGGAAAAAAATCTTCAAGAATGGCTCCCTCTACATGGTGAAGGGAAGGCGAAGATTTTACGGTTGAGTGACTAGAGTTCTGGAACAGGTTAGATGGAAGTGTTTAGTTAAATGCGAATTTTTTTTTTTACGCTTTAATTGAAGTCCCGTGAGGCGAAACTCTTAGAGGCCATCTTTTAATTTGTATCATTCGAAATTAATTCTAAGCTTAATATTGATCTTTATTCACAATCAACTTGACGGCAGAAGGTAACGAATGGAGATTTATTGACATTCGCTTGTGCAGCCCCACGTCGAATCCGGAGGCGGGGTGGGTTGACGGGATCTAGCGGACTGGGCGGCCGCATCACGTGACTGAGCATTTTCAGAGTCAAGCCGCTCCCCAGAAAGTCGCGATTTAGGAAGCTTAACCACGGCTTGCTATCCCCGCCATACGTCGCCGCCACCCATTGCCCAAGGAATCTTTTTTCTCTCTACCCAATTTTTTGTTCTTCAAGGCGCGAAATTTCAGCAGCGACGACTACATGCGAATTTGAGTTGCAGCTTAACTTGCGATCGCGTTGGTTGCCTCATCATCCTTGGAGCTGCCCTAGTAACAAAACCAGGCCCTGCGAATAACTTCAATCATAACCGGCCACATTGCGCAATAATATCCAGTGCGGGACTCTCGTCTCGAATGACGACGCTTTCGTGAAGGCTTGCGCCAGTGCGAAGGCTGTTGTCGCTGCCATGGCTACCAATAACACCATTGATTTGGTGGTGCAGAGGCTGAACGACCCTGCCATAGGCATGTTCCCCAATAACTGCTGCAGATCCGCTGCCTGGGCATGGCTTCGTCTTTTGGAATCTACAGCTAATGGCTTCTTGTTTCAGATATCAAACTCAAAGTAGAGGCAGCGACCCAACTGCGCGACAGCCTTGAGCACTACATCACTGGCCAAATATACAGCCCGTTTTTGAAGAAGCTCGTCCCAATCTTCATCACAATTCTCAAAGGCCCTCCGGTATTCATCAGCACATCTCCGGAACAGGTATGGGGCCCTAGAAATCAAAGCTTCAAGGCGGGGTACTGACTACACAGAAACTGAGAAACTGTATACTCGAAATCCTCCATCGATTACCTGTCAATCCACCAGAGCAATTCGAACCGTACGCAGAAGAGGTAGTGGACCTTTTGACGAATCTAGTCAAAGTGGATAATGAGGAAAATGCGTCGCTGTGTGTCAAGACAATTATGGACATCATGCGCCACCAAACCAAAGTGTTGCAAGAGAAGGTCCAACCATTTCTGACCCTCATACAAGAACTGTTCGACCAGATGGAGTCAGTGGTTAGAGATCAGCTGGATAATCCCACATCAAACGTTCCATCTACGCCTGGTAGCTCGCAGAATTTCCAGAACTCTCCTCGGCCAGGCTCACCAGTTGTTTCGGTGTCAGACTTGGGAGCAGACCCCCAGCAGCAGACTCGTCCGCTGCTGAGGGGAATGCAGTCTTTCAAGGTGCTTGCGGAATGTCCGATTATTGTAGTCTCTATTTTCCAGGTATATCGATCAACGGTCGGACACAATGTCAAGCTCTTTGTGCCTCTGATCAAGAGCGCCCTCCTCCTCCAGGCCAAACCACAGGAGCAAGCGCATGCTGATGCTGCTGCTAGAGGTACAATATTCACAGGAGTTAGCCCCAATATTCGAAATCGCGCTGCATTTGGAGAATTCATCACAGCACAGGTCAAGACCATGAGCTTTTTGGCATACCTGCTCCGAGTTTACTCACAACAACTCACGGATTTTTTGCCGATCCTGCCAAATATTGTCGTACGGTTGCTAAAAGATTGCCCTCGCGAGAAGTCAGGCGCGAGAAAGGAGCTTCTGGTGGCAATCAGACACATCATCAATTTCAACTTCCGGAAGATCTTCTTGACCAAGATCGACGAACTGTTGGACGAGAGAACGCTAATTGGCGAAGGTCTCACAGTGTATGAGACTATGCGGCCTCTTGCTTATAGCATGCTTGCCGACCTTATCCATCATGTCCGTGATTCTCTTGAACCGCAGCAAATCAGGAAGACTGTGGAAGTTTACACCAAGAATCTGCAGGACAGCTTTCCTGGTACCAGCTTCCAGACCATGAGCGCGAAGTTGTTACTCAACATGGCGGAGTGTATAGCCAAGATGCCGAATAAGGTAGATGCCCGTCACTACCTGATCATGATTCTGAATGCCATCGGAGACAAATTCGCGGCTATGAATCGGCAGTTCCCCAACGCCGTGAAGTTGTCCAAATTGTACGCTCAGCAAGTAATTGACGCATCGCCCGACAATTATCTAGCGGATAAGGAGCACCCACCGGACTGGGACGAAATCGATATCTTCACGGCAATGCCCATTAGGACGACTAATGCCAGAGAACGTGGAGCCGACCCAGTAGCGGATAACAAGTTCTTGTTCAAGAACCTCATGAATGGGTTGAAGAATACATTCTATCAATTGAAAAGCTGCAACGTCGGAACACCGATTGACCCAGCCAATGCACCAGCTCATTGGCAAGAGGTCTCGTATGGCTTTAGTGCAGAGGAAGTCCAGGTCGTCATTAAACTTTTCCGAGAAGGTGCCTATGTCTTCCGATACTACGAAATCGATAAGCCAACAGAGGAATCGCCGTACGCATCCCCTGTTGAATTCTTGGCAAACTACTACATGGTATCAAGCACAAAGGAGGAGAAAGATCTTTTGGAGACCTTTGCGACTGTATTCCATTGCATTGACCCTGCCACTTTCCACGAGGTATTCCATGAAGAGATTCCCAAGCTTTATGACATGATTTTTGAACATACGGCACTCCTCCACGTACCACAGTTCTTCCTCGCCAGCGAAGCTACTTCTCCCAGTTTTGCTGGGATGCTGTTACGATTTCTCATGGATAGGATTGATCAGGTTGGTACTGCAGATGTCAAGAAGTCTTCGATACTGCTCCGGCTATTCAAGCTCGCTTTCATGGCCGTTACGCTCTTCTCCAACCAGAATGAGCAAGTACTGCTGCCACATGTCCTCGACATTGTCACTAAGTCTATAGAGTTGTCAACAACTGCTGAGGAGCCGATGAACTATTTCTTGCTATTGAGATCGCTCTTCCGCAGCATTGGCGGTGGAAAATTTGAACATCTTTACAAGCAGATCCTACCTCTTCTCGAAATGCTTCTTGAAGTTTTGAACAACCTGCTTTTGGCAGCAAGAAAGCCTGCCGATCGAGATCTTTATGTTGAGTTGTGCCTTACAGTCCCTGCAAGACTGAGCAATTTACTTCCTCATCTAAGCTATCTTATGCGTCCTCTTGTCGTTGCTTTGAGAGCCGAGTCAGATCTCATCGCTCAGGGCCTAAGGACATTAGAGCTTTGTGTGGACAATCTGACAGCTGACTACTTGGATCCTATCATGGCGCCTGTGATTGATGAGCTCATGACCGCCCTCTTCGATCATCTTCGCCCGACTCCATACAGCCATTTTCATGCTCACACGACTATGCGCATTCTCGGCAAGCTTGGAGGCCGCAATCGGAAGTTCATGACGGGTGCCTCTGGGCTGACTTTCCAGCAGTTCTCAGACGATTTGACTAGCTTCGATCTCAAACTCCATGGATCAAAGAAGGACAGAGCATTTCCAGCAGAAATCGGAATCGATCTTGCAATTGGGAAGCTGATGGAAGTTGCGAAGGGGCCTATGGCGAAAACGGCGGACGCCTATTACAAGAAGCAGGCGTTTCATCTGATCAAGGCCCAATTGAAGCTTCGACTTGGGACCGATAGCCTCCCTGAGGATTTCGGACGACTTGTGCGCCTTCAGGCCCAAGACCTGCTGGCCAAGAAATGTGATGCAGATCTTTCGGCGCTCGAAACTTCTGACAAACAGCGTT
The DNA here is from genome assembly GCA_024741835.1 of Diplocarpon mali. Taxonomy (NCBI): domain Eukaryota; kingdom Fungi; phylum Ascomycota; class Leotiomycetes; order Helotiales; family Drepanopezizaceae; genus Diplocarpon; species Diplocarpon mali. Next base: position 401,392 of record JAENRP010000002.1, read on the forward strand.
CTGTAATCAAAAAGAATGGCCAGGATTTGATGCTGAAGAAGCTTATCAAAGCTTGCATATTCGCCGTGTCATTACCCGAGTTTACGACCGAGGCTACCAGTTTCTTGATGAACATCTGCAAGCATCTAACCCTCTTGGAGCTTGGAAGATCGTTAGCCGAGCTCCGACAAAAGACAATCCCCTTCGATGTGAAGTCCGGAGAAGGTCTTTTGTGCATTGACAACCGGGTTCTTGGAGATGCTATCTTGGAGTCCTTATCATCTGATACGCCAGCTGTGCGAGAAGCTGCCCAAGCTGCGATTCGGGAGGTTTATGATACCACTGCCGTTATCTTCGGGTCCGAGACTGAGATCTACCGACTGCAATTCTTCACACATTTATGCAACCTCTTTTGCCACAATTGTTACGAGGAGGAATGGTTCTCGAAAGCTGGAGGTAGTGCCGGGATTCATTTCATGATCACGGAGGTCAACCTAGGTGATGCTTGGGTTCATGAGCGGCAAATGGAGTTTGTCAAGGCTTTGATGTACGTCATCAAGGACATGCCCCCAGACCTTCCCGCGAAGACGAGACGCGGTGCGCAGGACACACTCGAGATCCTTTTGCACCGTATCTCCAAGAATGCTACCAAAGCGGACCTCCAGGCACCCCCGCCAACACAGACAGGCCAACAATCTCGACCCTCGAAGTTGTATCAGCTTTGCATGTTTCTCAATCTCGACTTGGCCCACATGAATATTCACGTGCGAGAGTCGTCAAAGAATTCGCTGGCAATAATTTCGAAGGAGATCGGTGCAGATATTCACGAGCTTTTGGAGCCCAGCAAGGACCGATGCATACAGCCAATCTTTGCAAAGCCTTTGCGTGCTTTGCCATTTGGTATCCAGATAGGCTTCATCGACGCGGTTACTTACTACTTGAGCCTCAAGCCAGACTTCATACCGTTTGATGATCATCTGAATCGATTTCTCATGGAATCTCTAGCCCTCACTGATGCACCAGATGAGTCCTTGGCTGGCAAGCCTGGTGAGCACCGAACTCACGAAGCCATCATAAGTCTCAGAGTTGCCTGTATCAAGATGTTGACTATTGCAATGGGCTTTGAAGATTTCCAGAAAGGTCCTGCTAACCCCACCCGAACGAAAATTGTTTCTGTCTTTTTCAAATGCCTGTATTCGGAATCAAAGCAGACCATCGAAGCTGCAAACAATGCTTTGAAAGTCGTCCTCATCCAAACAACCAAGCTCCCCAAGGATCTGCTGCAAAATGGACTGCGTCCTGTACTCGCCAACCTGCAAGATCCCCGGCGGTTGAGTACCCACGGTCTTGACGGCCTTGCAAGGCTCTTGCAACTTTTGACCACATATTTCAAAGTTGAGATTGGGTCCAGGCTGCTGGACCACATCAAGGTCCTAGCTGAGCCAAACATTCTCCAGCGGATATCGTTTTCGCTTATCGAACAAAACGAGCAGATGAAGATCATCGCAGCCGTTTTCAACATATTCCATTTACTCCCGCCTGCCGCCGAACAGTTCAAAGAACGACTAATTGAGACTGTCCTGGATCTGGAGGATAAGCTTCGTCGGACCCGTTACAGTCCGTTCCGAGCGCCTCTTTACAAGTATCTCAATCGCTATCCGAAAGAAGTGTGGTTGATGCTGCTGGGTAAGATTGATGACCAGAAGTATGGTCGTTTCTTGGCACAGGCTCTCGAGCATCCGAGCAGCGGGCCTTTGCGAGAAGTCGTTGTCAATGATGTTGAGTCACTGATCAAGAACTGCGGGGACGCCGGCGCGGAGAACAAGGATATTCGGTATGCCGCTGTCATTAATGCTATCAATATTATGCATTCCACCTGTCATATCGAGAACGACAAGACTAAGGAGTGGATGGACAAGAAGGAGAATATGGCTTGGTTCAAGATGGTCGGCCAAAACCTGGAACTGCACCTTCGCACCAACACCCTGCCGCCAAACCTTCGCCTTGCAGCCGAGCAAGCTGGCGAGAAACTCATGGTCATCTTCACAAAATTCCTGGGATACCACCCCAACGACCTAGATGAATTGTTCAAGCTGCTTGATATGGTCACCGCTGAGAAGTTGAAGCTCAGCCAGACGCTCATCAAGTATATCTTTGATCGGATCATCAGTTCCGACTCCGTCGACTACTGGAAGACTGTGGTTATGCGTTCTCTGGAGGTTTACGCTGGCAAAACCGCTTCACAAAAAACGAAGACGTTTCTGTTGCACAACCTAGTAAATCCGATTCTTGCGATGAATGTCATGAGGCTGAATGGAGAACCCACCCCCGGAAAAGCCGCTACAAAATTAATGGATAAGGCTGTTATTGAATCGGTCCACACAAAGATCTGGAAGGTCAGTCTCGGAGACTCAAACGACGACTTGACACAGCCTGGTATCGATCATACTCGCATGGAGGTATTGCAGTTGACGGCTATGTTGGTCAAGCACCATCACCATATTCTCCAAGATGCCAGAAAAGATATTATTAAGTTTGGTTGGACTTATATTCGCCTGGAGGATGTTATAAACAAGCATGCTGCCTATGTTGTGATCGGGTACTTCATCGCTCACTATGAGACCCCGGCCAAGATAGTTCAACAGGTATACTTCTCGCTATTGAAGACCAACCAGAACGAAGGTCGAGCGCTGGTTACTCAAGCTCTGGAGCTGATGGCCCCTGTTCTCCCTAAGCGTTGCAGTCCTGCCCCAGGAGACCGCAACCCAGTCTGGGCGGCAGCTCCTCGGCGAATATTGGCTGAAGAAGGCCAGAACGTGCAGCAGATGACAAGCATCTTCAACTTTTTGGTGAAGCATGCTGATTTGTTCTACGAGTCGAGAGATAAGTTCGTGAATCTCATAGTCAGCTCCCTCCGCAAAATTGCCTTGCCGCCCAATCCATCAAACGAGAGCAAGAAATTGGTTCTTAATCTGATGACTCTGATCTGGCAATGGGAGCAAAAGCGAGTGGAAGGTAAAAATGCCTCGCCTGTGCGTGCATTCTCCGAATCTCCAAACACTAAGAAGCGTAAGCTCGATTCTCTGAACGACACCTCCATGTCGTCTCTCTCGCCTTCGAAACCCGGCTCGTCTGGTGGGGCGGATAGACATGATTACAAGATCCCGCATGTTGTCCAGCAGAAGATGATCAAGTACCTGGTTGAATTTATCGCATCTCTCAACGAGCGCTTCCCACTCCCTTCGGCAAAGTCCAGAGATCTTGGCGCCCCTCAGGCCTCCATGCAGCCAGTTCCGTCAGTGGAGATGTGCAAAAAGGCAATTTCGCTGCTTCACGGTCTTTTACAGCCACAATACTGGGGAGAATCAATGGTGGATTTGTTCCCTAACGTCACAGATACTGTTCTGGCGAGCGAGAAAACTACTGCTGCTCTTGCCAGTGAGCACTCTGATAAGGATAAACCCGACGAAAGATTTGTCACAAATATTGTGAATACGTTGCAGATTTTGCGGATTATAGTCAACGTCAAATCTGACGCCTGGATCATGCAGAATATGGCGAGTCTCCAGCGCATTCTCGAGAAATCATTGAAGTCTGAAAACCCAGAAATCCAGGACTGCTTGCATGCTGCCGACGAAGGAACGATCGACGAAGGCCGAAGCTTGAAGCCACTAATCAAGCGCATCCTCGACGCTGTCCCAGACGACGTCCCAATGGAAGATGCTGATGCTGAAGCTGAAGCTGAGGCTTCAACCTCAGAGATCATTACATTTCTTTCCAGCATTGCCACCGAGACCCTTTCGGCCAATAACTACACCTCTGGTATCAATATACTTTGGACTTTGGCGCAACGAAAGCCATCTGAGATGGATCAGCATATTGCTCAGATCATGAAGGCATTGCAGACCAAGCTGGCTCGTGAACATGTAGCCCACTACAACGCAATCATTAGCCAGGCTGGTCTTATCCCTCCAATTCGTCCTGGTGAGGCCGAACCTGCTGGAGTCATGAGTTCGTATGACCTTGCAATACAGACTGAACTCATGCTGAAAGCTATCGATGTCATTTCAATGAGAATGGATGTTCTAGGCGACAACCGACGGCCTTTTTTGAGTGTACTCGCGACATTGGTCGAGAAGTCTCTCAGCAACCCCTTATGCCTAAAGATCTTGGACATGGTAGAGAATTGGGTTTTCAAATCTGAAGGATCTTGGCCAACGCTTAAGGAGAAGACGGCCGTGCTTCATAAAATGCTGACTTTCGAGAATCGCACCGACCAGACTTTGCTTATCAAGTTCCTGGAACTCGTCATTCGTATCTATGAGGACCCCAAGATCACTCACTCTGAGCTGACTGTCCGCATGGAGCATGCGTTTTTAATTGGTACCAGAGCCCAGGATGTGGATATGCGAAATAGATTCATGGCAATTTTCGACAAGAGTCAATCGAAGACAGCAAGTACTCGCCTCACTACTGTTATCACGGGACAAAATTGGGATACTCTGGCCGATTCATACTGGCTCGCCCAGGCCTCTCAATTGCTAATAGGTGCTGTTGACATGAATAGCTCGATTTACCTCCACAGGGAGGATTTCAAGGCCATGCCAGCTTCAATTCTCTTCGAAACGTACTCGAATGATGCTCGATCGCCTGCTCTACCTACTGATGCCAAGTATGACGCCTTACTCCACTCTCATAGAAGATTCCTTGCAGAGCTTGGGGATGTCAGAGCACGAGATGTTGTCGAGCCTCTCACTCAGCTGCAACATTCAGATGCCAATGTCGCCCATGAAATCTGGGTTGCTCTCTTCCCAATTTACTGGGCTGCAATGCCCAAGGACGAGCGAAGTGACATTGAAAGAGGAATGGTTGCTCTGCTCACTAAAGATTACCATTCCCGACAAGTCGACAAGAGGCCGAATGTCGTCCAGTCTCTTCTTGAAGGAGCTGCGAGAGCTTGGCCGGACTGCAAAATCCCGCCTCATGTTCTCAAATTCGAGGCCAAAACCTATGATGCTTGGTACACCGCTCTCGTCCAGCTTGAAAAGGCAGCCATCAGGCAAGATATCGACAGTACAAATGTCCGAGAGAGCAATCTGGACGCGCTTGTCGATTTGTATGCCGGCTTATGTGAAGATGATCTGTTCTATGGAACATGGCGCCGCAGATGTCTTTACGTGGAGACAAACGCTGCTCTATCATTTGAGCAGAACGGCATGTGGGACAATGCTCAGAAGATGTACGAGGCAGCGCAGATCAAGGCTCGAACAGGTGCTTTGCCATTCTCTCAAGGCGAGTATATGTTGTGGGAAGATCACTGGGTCCTCTGCGCGACCAAGCTTCAACAGTGGGAGATCCTGTCGGAGTTTGCAAAGCACGAAAATTTCCAAGATTTGCTACTTGAGTGCGCTTGGAAACAAATCGAAATGTGGGGTACCGACGAGAACCGCGAGACTTTGGACAACCTCATCAGAGGTGTCATGGATGCCCCAACACCGCGACGCACTTTCTTTCAGGCCTTCATGTCTCTGCTCAAGCTCCACAATAAGACTGAGTCGCCTGCAGAGTTTAGTAAGGTGTGCGACGAGGCGATCCAACTTTCTATCCGCAAGTGGCACCAACTCCCAAAACGTATCACAAACGCACACATTCCGTTGTTGCAAAATTTCCAACAACTTGTGGAACTGCATGATGCAAGCGTCATTTGCCAGAGCCTTGCCCAGACTAACCAAGCGAATCTAGATGTAAAATCAGGTGAACTCAAATTACTGCTGGGTACATGGCGCGACCGCCTGCCGAATGTTTGGGATGATATCACTGCCTGGCAAGATCTCGTAACGTGGCGACAACACATTTTCACTCTGATCAACACGACATACCTCAACCTACTTCCTGCGCAAGGTCAGAATGCGAACGGGGCGTCTTTCGCTTACCGCGGCTACCACGAGACAGCCTGGATCATCAACCGATTCGCTCACGTTGCTCGTAAGCATCAGCTGCCCGAAGTCTGCATCAGTCAACTGAGCAGAATTTACACGCTCCCGAATATTGAGATCCAAGAGGCGTTCTTGAAGTTGCGAGAGCAGGCAAAATGCCATTACCAGAATACCGCAGAACTGAGCAACGGACTGGACGTGATCAACAACACCAATCTGAACTACTTCGGCCCGAATCAGAAGGCTGAGTTCTACACTCTCAAGGGTATGTTCCTCGAGAAACTGATGCAGAGGGATGAAGCTGCCGAGGCGTACGGCATGGCTCTATTTTTCGATATCAAGCTACCAAAGGCGTGGGCTGAATGGGGATACTACAATGACCGCCTTTTTAAAGAGAATCCTGGCAACTACATGTACGCCAAGAATGCTTTAAGCTGCTACTTGGAGGCGGCAGGTTTGTTCAAGAACGCCAAATCTCGCAAGCTCCTGACTCGGATTCTCTGGCTCTTAAGCCTTGACGACGATAGCGGAACACTGGCAGCCCAATTTGACGACTACAAGGGGGAGACACCTGTTTGGTATTGGATTACATTCATTCCGCAGCTATTGACTGGACTGGGTCATAAGGAGGGCCCGAAGGCTCATATCATTCTCGCCAAGATAGCGAAGATGTACCCACAGTCACTCTATTTCCAACTGAGAAGCAGCCGGGAAGACATGGTGCAGATCAAAAAGCAGCAAGACCTCAAGGACGAGAAGGCCCGTCGCCAGAACTCTCGAATACCAAGCCAAGGTGGTGCAAATGGAGCGAATGTATCCCCATCCGTTCAGCGCCAAGAGACTCCGGCTGGCGGGCGTCCGGAGTCCGTAGCTAGCTCACGGCCTGCGACTGCAAACCCCGAAAGCATTTCTATAGTCAAGAAGGAGCCCAGTGCGAACGCGAATGGTGCTGCCAATGGGACCAGTGGTGATGAAACCGCCACCGGCCCTCAAGCCGCATCGCAATCTGTGCAGACAAAGCCTCCTTGGGAATATGGCGAAGAGGTTATGGCTGTACTCAAGACTGCCTTCCCACTACTCGCTCTGTCGATGGAGAACATGGTAGATCAAATCTCGAAGCATTTCAAGTGTCCCCCCGATGAAGATGCCTACCGATTGATTACGGCTCTGCTCAACGACGCCCTCTCTTACGTCAGTCGTGCCCCCAGCTCGTATGCTCAGGACGTCAAGCTTCCCGCGGCCACCGAGGCGAATATTACTCGGTTTGCCGAGACCATCCTGCCGGCCCACATTCGTACTTCCTTTGAGGCCGACTTCGTCCGCATTAAGCCGACTATGCACGAATATATTCACAAGTTGCGTAAGTGGCGTGACAAGTTTGAGGCCAAGCTTGATAGGAGGCAGTATTTTCAGTATCTCGAAACTTACAGTTCTCACTTGAGCGATTTCCGGTTCGCCAAGTTTGACGAGGTCGAAGTGCCTGGTCAGTATCTTCAACATAAGGACAAGAACCAAGACTTCATCCGAATTGAGCGCTTCTTGCCAGTGGTAGATCTCGTCCGCGGTATTGGTGTTTGCCATCGTCGCCTAAGAATCCGAGGACATGATGGCAGTGTTCATCCATTCGCAATCCAACACCCGGCTGCCCGTCATTGCAGGCGGGAAGAGAGGATTCTTCAGTTGTTCAGACACTTCAACGGTAGTCTCAGTAAGCGCAAAGAGAGTAGACGCCGCAACCTACAATTTCATCTGCCATTGATGATTCCACTGGCTCCGCATATTCGAATGGTCCAGGATGATCCCACTTATGTCTCGCTGCAAGGAGTATTTGAAGATCACTGTAGGAAGAGTGGCATATCGAAAGATGAGCCAGTGTTATTTACTATGGACAAAATGCGGGCTCTGGGAGAGACAAAGGTAATTGGCTCATTTCTTCCTAGCGGATTTTTTTAACGCTGCGCAGAAGTACCCCGAGCAAGTTGCAGCAGCGAAAACGGAAATATATGCAGCGATTCAGGAGAAATGGGTTCCGCATACGCTTGCCTTAGACTACTTCACAAAGGTGTATCCAGGATATTCGGACTTTTGGCTCTTCCGACGTCAATTTTCTTATCAGTTTGCTGCGCTTACCTTTATGACATACGTCCTCCACATGCACAATCGATACCCTCACAAGCTCAACGTCGCCCGTGGTACTGGCAACATTTGGGGCTCCGAATTGATGTCATGTATGGCGGCTGGCAAAGCGTTCTTCCACAACCCTGAGCCGGTTCCATTCCGTCTCACGCCTAACCTACAAACGCTTATGGGCCCGCTCGCTACGGAAGGTATCTATAGCTGTGCCATCATGGCTATCGCCCGCTGCCTCGCAGAGCCGGCGTACGAGCTTGAGCAACAACTCTGCCTGTTTGTTCGGGACGAAATGATATACTGGTTCACGAGCCAACATCGATCTGCGCCGATGGTGGATGGGCAGTTAAGGGAGACGGTCCAGACTAATAGCGAGATTATCGTGAAGAGAACATTGAGCCTGGCACAGAGTCCTGAAGGTGCGCTTCCAGCCAACCAGACGGTAATCGATTTGATTGCCAAGGCGGTCAACCCAATGAACTTGGCGCAGTGCGATACGCTGTTCATGCCATACTTGTGAGGGAGCACACAGAAGAGGAAAGCGTTGAGGGGATTTCTGGGACGAAGATCGGTCGTCGGTGTTTGAGTGCACCCTAACGGGTTGGAGTTGGGAGTAAATAGCAGGAAATGTGCTTTAGCGTGGCGTTTTTGGTTCCGGCTGGCTGGCTTCGGGTGGGTCAAAAACTTCGTTTAATATGTTGTATAGTATATGTAGTCAAGGAGCTGACAGCAATGGATGCCTGCCCACTCAACAACATCTCGATTCCAGCGATTCGAGACGTGTCCAATTCTTGGCCTGAAACGAAGCTGTGCAGAAAGACGGGATATCCACTGTACAATTCACCGGTCTTAGTTTGATATTTACTGATGAACCTGTCTCACGAGCAGGATTCAATGCGTATGCTATCTTTCCAATACGCCCTTGGCAATTCTATCACATCACAGCTTTGATGCCAACACCTCCTCAGCGATCTTTCGCGACTTGACCTTTCCGATAATTACCGAGTTGACCACATGGTTGTAGGGGTGTACGGCTAGGCAGATATCCAGACACTCCCGGACTTTCTCGGTCGTGGGGTCGAACTCCTGAGAGCTGTCAGTCCTCTTTGAATTCTCGACACTGAAAATGATCGGGACTTGAGCCGGCGCAACTTACCGCATACATCAACCGCCTTAACCTCTCTGCACTCCTTACAACCAATAAAGCACCTTCCTTCATACGTCCCACCACACTCACCAGCAGATCCTCCTTCACATCCTGGGTAGACCCTACTAAAGCCGCCAAATAAACCACATCGAAATCCCGAAGATCCAGTGACGGATCTGACGCGGCAGCGTGTTTGAAGCTCATCCCGCTTGCCACGGGACCCAGCCGCCGGCACAGGGTCTCTGACTCTGCGATCGCGTGCTCTTGTATGTCGATGTTGAGCACCTCTGCGTTCCTCTGGGACGAACATATACAGAGACTAGTCAGCGGTAAGGGGCCCGATCCGATGAAGGCAAACCTTGTCGTCGGCGGTGCGGAGGCCTGGGAGAGCGAGTGTAGAGCGGAGAGCTCCATGCGGGTCAAGTCAACATAGTTGCTGTAGTAGGGGAACTGCTCTAGACGGGTTTGCACTGCGTGTGGTGTCAATTTCGGAACCCCGATAGCCAGAGGGCGGCAAGTAGGAAAGCGAGTAAGCTGTGCAGACCTTCTTTTTCAGTAGAGGATTCGTCTCCAGAGATAAGGTTTGCCCAGTGGGACTCTAGATGGCCTTCGGCAGTGCCACAGCGCTCGTGCAGCGAGGTGAGGATGTCGTCGATGCGGGGATCGGACAGGACCTGCAAGCTATCAGAGCCAGAAATTTGAGGACGAGCCAGTGATTGGAGCGTTACTGTTGTCGTCACAGCCTCGCTGATGGTCTTGATGCTGAGCCCAACCAGTCTTCCAAACAGCCCGTTGACGACCTCGCTAGGTCTGAGATCTAAGTCTTTTGGCGAGAGCTGAGAGTGGATTTCCAAGACTTGCAATGTCAAGCTCTCGGCCTCCCGAGCAGCACACGAAAGAGCACTCGTCATTGTCGTGGAACTCGAGGATCTGAATGCGGCCCCCGATATATCTTGCGGTTCAGCTCTTGACTTGCTTCTACAGGCTTGCAGCAAATTGGAGATTAAAAATGCCATGACTTCTAGGATATCAGATACAGCTTTTAGATGATATCTCGAAGTCAAAGAGAGAGAGAGAGAGAGAGAGAGAGAGAGAGAGAGAGAGAGAAAGAGAGAGAGACAGAGAGAGAAAGAGAGAAAGAGAGAGGAGTGAATCGAGTGATTGGAAGAATGTCTGGGATGCACGGAAGGGTGAAGGAGTGAAGTCACCAAACAGGTACGATACTGGGATGAAGTGGATGCGGCAAAAAAGGAGAAGAAGAAAAAGAACAAAAAAAGAGTCTGGAAGGAAGAACCAGAATACCGCTAGGCTGTACGTAAGGGTAAGTGGGGTGGAGAACACGCATGCCAGGTGAGTGAAGAAAACATAGGAATCTCCTTGCATATGCAACCGCAGGGAATGTGTCAGCTGCTCTTTGGCTACTCTTTTGTGGTCCTGTTCAACGGGAGTTGTCACATCTTCGCGGCGACATGGTTGCTCAAAGTCTTGCGGCGTCACATCCCCCCCAGGGATTGCCGCCCCGGGGAGAAGGAGATGAAATACCCTTCTCGAATATCTGGACGTGGGTGGGCTCACAGGAGATTTAAGAAAGGGGTTGCTTTCCTCGAGGGTGGTCTGAAGTGTCGGCTAGTACAGACGGGATTGGTAAGTATAGTAAAATCGTGTTGTAAGGATCCAATAAATACAAGGATATCCTATTCAAATCCTCATTCGTCCGGGACCAAGTCTCCCCTCCCTTGACGAAGATATTCCCGCTATTAAAATTACGTTTAGAATCTCAAGTATGGACAAGGATTTGTTATGTAAGAGATACTTGAAATTTGCCACACGTGATATCATTTTAAGAAAATCATGCACTCTACTGTAGCAATACACATCTAGTGTAAGCTATCATAACCCTTCTCCTAACGCTCATAAAACAAGCTCGGCCTACCCCTAATGTCACCTCTCCTTCTTCTCATACAAGGTCGCCGAGTCGAACAGTGAAAGTGGTAGTGGTAGTGTAAACGCCTCTTTTTGCAGCTTTCCCGCGGTGCGTGCGAGAGCCAAGCTGACCAATTTGTCTACAGGCTTTTTCATAGTCGATTCACCGGATATGATACCGGATATCCGAGTTGCTTGTTTTAGTTTAGCAACGGATTGTTCGCAAAATTCAAGATGAAATCATGTTATCCAATGTGGGGTGCTCCTTGACCGGACACTACGGGGTGCCCTTTTCGGAATTAAACTTTCTTTCGGGTGTGCAGAGGTGGAGAGCATCCCACTAATAATCTGGTTCCCCGAAGTGCCGAAACAGCTTTCTGGCGCGATAGCCACGTCTCGCTGGGCTTGCGGCGGTCGGAAGATAATTGGAGGTTTTCATCACATGTTAGAGACGATGTGAGTCATGTGGATGTTTAAAAGGAGACCATCCCCCCGGCGGGATTGGCGGCGAGGGGAGAAAACCGGGATGTATTTCCAGAAGCGATGGGACCCATCGAGGTCTCATACTCCGTTGTCCCCGCGGTTTTAGGACGATGCGCCATAAGGGGCTATGTCAACATTGGGTTCGGCTAGGCTTGACGTCGTTTGTTGACAACCTGGGAGAACATGGAACGCGATTCTGCGTAGAGACATAAACAAAGTCGGTTTCATATAAGGAGAGGATGTCGGTACAAGAATTAACAATAACGCTAGAGGACCAGGCAAGTATTTCACGATGCTTTCCTCTCTGTGTAGAATGGCATTAACACATGGAAATATCGATGGCACAAAACGGCATGTTCCGTTTCAAGAGCATTGTGATAATTTCACTGGCGCTCAGAGCTCTCAGATTACAGCCTCTCAGACCTGTCCCTTCTCTGCGCTCCCATATCGTGAGTCTCTAGGAGCGCGAATCAAGCATCGCTCTCAATATTCTCCGTCTCCCCGCTCTCAAGATCCCCACGCTGTTCTTCGCTCGAACGGTCCTGCTCCTCTGGCTCCTGGAAGTTCTGAACAGCTTTAGGGGAAATCTTCTTTCTACTCGTTCTTCAGAGGTCGCTCTACCTCGATCCTACCATCATCTTCCCACTCGGTACTCTCCACATTCTGGCAGGCACGCTTGGCTTCGGCTGCTCCGGCATCGACCTTGGTGATTGCAGGCTTCGGTTTGTCGGTTTTCTTTTCTCTTGATTTTACAAGCACCTCGTCTTCTCCGTCCCCGATGCTGTCGCGCTCTTCATTCTTGCTCTCGTCCAGTTTCTTCTTGTATCTAGACCATCTCTTCCTCGCAGCGTCGCGCTTGATGCCCATGTCCGCGGCGAGCTTGACGTAGTCGAGCTTGAAATCTGCGTCGAGCTGGAGGATGACGGCGCGGAGGAGTGCCTCGTTGCGATCTTCTCTGCCTGCCTCGGTTGTCATGATGCCTGCGGAGATAGTTGGTAGAATTGACGTCTTGGTTGGCTGTTGAAGTAGATGGATGGTTTGGAGATCATAGGGATAGGACTGCGGGCTTTATACTTCCCATTTATCCATTGCCCAGGGTTGATTTACTGAAAGTTGATAGTAGAATCTTCCAGCGGCGTCGAACGAGGCAAGATGTTTCGTACGTTGGCCCTCGTGCTTTTCACACGATGATTTCATTGTTTTCCTGCCTTCAGTCAAAGCCAGGAACGCTCTGAGGATATTCAGAAGTGTTGCGGGGCATTTAACTCAGATACCTAGATTGCAGCAATGGATGCATCCCTCTCTTTATTCTTTGAGCTGAAGTTGCCTCTTCGCGAAGTCGACCGTATATTCTGAACTTGCAACATCGGCAAAATGCTAGAATCAGCTGGCCGTCATGACTTTATCCCTAGTCTCTTACTTTTCCATGTTGTCCTCACCTTGGGATTACTGCTTCTTTAGAGGAATAAGTCGCTGCGCGCCGCTGCTCACTCTAGCTAGGAGAATAGTGAAAGGTTTTTTCATGGATCTACTGTTAAGGCTACGATGTTAGAGCTGCTTAGTACCAGCGTTGAGGGTTCAACATGATCCTGGGGCCCTGATTGAGCTGCAGGCAAAGGGTTCACTGGGCCTATGGTAATGCGATTATTATTAACATAAGAGAGAACTACCGTAATTGGTACTACAAGACCGATAGCCTCATCCTCCGGTTCACTTCTACCTAAGTTTCCCGCGAATAAAAAATATTCAGTCGCGGACACTTGGCTTATCCGGTTTCCTTCGGCAAAACAGCTTATAGTCTCTGCGGCTACCTTGATTCCAGGTATCTCCGAATTCCAGTACACTAGATGAACATCCTAGCAGAATACTCACTTACAGCAGAATTGATGATGCCTATTTTAAGGTCCTGAACAGGGAAGCAAGTGGCTCGAGTCCACCCGGCCACGAGAGTCGTTGCCAGAAGCCTCCATTACCAAGTCATTCCGCTGGGCATTTTGATTTCATGCCATCAATATTATCAATATCCTGCAGAGCCCAATATGAATTTGATTGTCTCGTCCAGAGCATGCGTTGCTACAAGTAGTATGCACTTACCCACAGTAATATTCAGATTCAAGGCGGGACGTCTTCCACAATTACAGGTTGTAATTGAGATTCACCTGGGCTAGTTTTAATCACGTGGCATAGGTGCTAAAGAGGTAAGTGACTAGTGATCAGGAAAGAGAGAAGTATTGGTTACAGAGAGGAAAGTGAGGATAAATAAATGAGCAGTGTCACTGGATGGCCTGGCATTATCATGAGTCCTGTAAATGTCTAAAACTTGCTTTGTGACAGTTCATATGAAGCGCCAGGCCCTTGAAAAGTACGCCCAGACAAGTCACTAGCAGGGTGTGTTAGACTCCGATCCAGGTGATTTGTTAAGCATGCAAGAAAACCATGAGTTTGGCGGCAGGAAAATAAACTCTCCATCCAGGTTGCTGTTTGTTAAGATTGAATATGCCTCCTTAATATCAGATTTGCAGCAACAGTGAAAGCGATTTCTACAGAAGTTTCTGCAGGCCGAAAATTCCAAGGAGTATGTCCCTAGAGAAGACCTAACCATCAAAGGGTGCCAGAATTCCGGTAGAAGCAATTCTTAGGATCTATTGCTTACCAAGAAAAGCGCGCGTGGATCAAAGCCGGGCCAAGACCGGTACGTCTCGTCATGTAGTCTTACATGCTTTAAAGCGGCGAAACAAAGATCAGTTCAACATCAAAGGGTCTAGTGAGTCAATATATTGGATTGATATTCCGTGTAGTATCCCGAGTGGTTGAAATGGAATAGACACAGACTAGCACGCTAGTAGCCGAATAAGCGCAGCTGGCGAAATTTGGCTAAGCGCTGGCGATCAACAACCACGGACCACAAGTTCAAGATGAACGAAGACCTCCAGAATGAGATCGAAGCGGTCAACTCCATTTATGGATCGGACTCGCTTCTCCCTGCAGATTCCCACGATGTCTACATCCTACGCCTCCATCTTCAGGACACGTCGCTACGACTGCGCTTCCCCTCGGAGTACCCCGACGCTCCGCCAGCTGTGCTGGGCATAGAGAGTTCGGGGGAGCACACCCGGAAGGGCGAGGCAGCGAGCGTAGTAGAGGTCTTCCGGGAGACACTGGGCAGAATCTATCAGCCGGGTGAGGTATGTCTGTTCGATGTGATTGAAGAGGTGAATAGCATCGCACCCGGGGCAACGGACCAGACAACGGAGGATGGTGGGGTAGGGTCGATTCCAGCGTTCGCAGACGCCGAAGAGACAGACGCACACACAGAAGACGCCAGCGCCCGAGCTGAGCAGCCCGTCCGATGGACGCTGTCTGACGTCGTCGTGGAAACGAAATCCGTGTTCGTCGCACGATCCGCGCCTGTGTCCTCCCCCGATGAAGCACGATCCTACCTGCTGCGTCTCCTCGAGAGTGATAGGAAGGTTCGCTCCGCAACGCATAATATCACTGCCTGGCGCATCAGGGGCGAGAATGGTGTTGCGTATCAAGACTGCGATGATGATGGAGAAACGGCCGCGGGAGGACGGGTGCTTCACCTAATGCAGCTGATGGATATATGGAATGCTATGGTTGTGGTGACGAGATGGTATGGTGGGCATCAGCTGGGGCCGAAGCGGTTCAGTGTTATAAATGCGGTTGCGAGAGATGCTTTTGTCAAAGGTGGGTTTGTTCCAGAGGAAAATTCGGGAGGGAAGAAGAAAGGGAAGCGGTGAGAAGAGGAGATCCAGGACGGAAGTTCCAGGGAAGTACAAGCACGTAATATTCGTGGCGGTGGCATTGGACTAAGAAGAGTCGCAATCCGGCGCACAGAGTGGCCAACATCAATGACAGATGAGAATAGGAATCAGAGCAGCAAAGATGGCTTGAAACGCTGCACAGGACAGTCATCGTCGCTCTGCAGAAAAGATCAAGACAGGAACCCGAAGGCGGTTAACTCACTGAGCCGCATATTGGAAGCTCTGCTGGGCATTTTCACTCTACAATCTACTCTTCCTCTCAGCGACTTCCATCTTTGCGAACTGGTAGTAAGAACCCAGCGACTGTGGATTCAGCAACGTCCCATTAGGCGTAATGATTTTTTTCCAGAGACAATCTGCTTCGTGGGGAGTTCGACTTTCTCCGAGTTGACTGTCATCTGCCTCGTGTCAGCATAGAGGTCGAAAGTCAAGACCTCACTTGATCTCTATGGATATATCCGGCGTCTCAAAAGCCTATTTCGGTATATGCCTCGCGCTTGATTTCTGGCGGATTCATGTCGTGGACAAACACGTCTGCGTGAATTTTTCTCTGGGCCTCATTAACAAGAATAGCATGAGGAGCCACTCGGCCCTTACTGCGGCCTTCTCTGGCCCGCGCAGATACTATGGCCAGGACGGAGAATTTCTCTTTGACGATGGGGGAGACCTTTGCGCTGCCAGACTGCAGGCCGCTGGGGTTGAGCACTTCGTCTGCTCGACTGAAGAAGAACAGGACCTTGGTGAGGAGGTCATGACGAAGCCGCCGCGTGCCCACTCGTTGTCTGGCATCTCGAAGTACGCACCGAAGTAGGTCGATCCGGATGGGTCGTTCCAGACGTAGACGGGCATGTTGGGAAATGCGGCCGGAGCAGCGAGTTCGCCAGGTTTGCCATGCGGAGGGAGAGAGCCTGGGATGCCTTTGCCGCCTTCAATCAGGTCGTTACAGACACCGACTGGTGCGCCGAGACAGGGGCCCTGGGTGTCATCGACGTAGACAGGCGTAAAGGGGGTTTTCAGAGTGTCAATAAATATGCGATATGCAACGCGCTTGTCGATGACTGACTTATCTGGCCAAATCAGCCAGCCTATTTAGCGTCAGTATCTTGATCAACTGCTTCTGAGAGCCGAGGAAACTCACAAGATCTGTGCCCCCCAAAAAACCCCCAGATAAGCATGAGCCTGGACTCAACATTGCAAAACCACTCGAACGGCTGATCACTTTATATCATCCCGGTGCTCGTCACCATCTTTGAAGCACTGAGACTCGTGAACTCCCTCGGCGCATCACCTCTCTTACACAAACCACTGTGCGCAACCTTGGACTTACAACTAGCTTTGTGACCTCGTGCTCACCAACCATCAGCACAAAGGTCTTGATATCAGGCTGAAATGGACTCCCGTCCTAGAGAGTCGCTCGCTCGCTCCCAAGGAAATTCATGAGCGAACTCAATTTCATGATCCAGCCGGTTGCAGTGTATTGCGGCGCCACGCTCTCCGAATCTACTCCCTGTGCAGCTTTCCTTCTCGGCAGATGAGAGGATACGACCACCGGCGGACTATACGATACACTTTGGGGTTCCCGTCGTCCTGAAGAGTATGCTATGAAGGAGGGGGCGTGAAAAGCTTTCGGCTCGAAATCTCGCACCCGTGATAGGGCCTTTGGAAAATATGGAGCGAGTATCTGCGTCCTGGAGACTTTGTTGATGTCGACTAGGTCTGAAAACAGAGGCATGGAAACCATGCCCCGAAATTCAACTACATCTTCAATCCATCCACCATGTGGAGCATCCTGCCATGGAGGTCTGCTCTCTTGCTATTGGAGACAGGAAAATCGTCGATAAATATGCACTACAACCATCAGCCAGCGTCACAAGCAGGAATCGCCTTCACGAACCTTTGGTGTGACTTGTAGCGCCCTCTGGAGTCCGCTCTGCACACCCATATCCGCCGAGCTACTACCCAAGAGCCCACTCAGCGTCGTAGCAGCTAGGTAGATCTTCAGCGTATCCACAGAATTGCTCGCCACAACCACAACCAGATCCTGCTTACCCACCATACGAGCTCTCATCGTACTCGCCAGGACTCTGACACCTCGTCTCAGCCGTCCTCAGAGGACATCCCCGACCTGCGTACAAGCCTCTCTGATCTCCATCACGGCCGACTTTCTCATCTTCCTGACCAACCTTCCCTCGCACCGCAGGTGACGTCCCTGGTACGCGTGAGTAGAGCAGGTTCTCGGCAAAGCTCAAATGCACGCCCTCGAACCAGATTGGGACTGATTCTATCCGGGTTGACTCATCAACGGCTGTTTTATAGGTGCTGCATGCATAACGTCCAGAAAATGGAGAGCTTGCTCCTAGAACCGAGCTCGCGTCGTGATGGACTAATAGTACAACTCCCAGAAGGTCTCCAATCGCTGATCGGTAAGCACTGAAGCGAATGGTGATTAGACCTCGAGAACCGTATGCATCTCCACAGGTTCATCTCCGTAATTTCGGGATCTGCGTGCTCCCCGAGCTTTCTCGGTATGTCTATGGGGTGAGTCCATGGCTTCAACTGCAGACGGCTCGACAGCAAGCGCTACCGATTACACTTGTATGAATAGGAGAATATAGAAACACCACTGAATCCATGGCATAGAATTCCCTGCAAATGGACATACGAAAAACGGGGGATAGACAGCCCCCACCTAGGCAATAGCTGCCGCCTGGCCCCGAGAGGTGAAATGTGAGCAGGGAAGACGTTAACCGCAGAGGAGAAGGAAAAACACACAGAATAGGTGACCAAGCGGAAGAGGCGTTGCGGCAGAAGATAATAGAGACCGGCAACGCGACGATAACGTATTGTTAGAAGAAGAAAATCCGCTCAACACCAGATTCAGGGTTCACATTTTCGCCCTCTCTGCAGTGACCGAGAATCATCAGGACGTTTGTAAGCCAGACTAAAGAACATGTCCCATCTCTGACTGCACCAGTTCCCAGATTCCAGATCCACCCGCTCACGTACTATCATTCGTAATCGAACAAACGCTAGCTACTCATGCAAACACCTGCCCCAGAACTCCCACCTACCATATTTTGCCTTTACCGAAACGCCGCACGATACTATCTACGCCAGAAATGCAATGCCCGTCATCAATCATCATCGCTCAGGTCCATCAGGCTCCCGTTACCGTCTATGCCCATACCACTGCTTCGCCTGGGGCCGAATTTCCCTTTCCCTTTGTCGGTTTTACGAGCGAAGAAGTTGGCAGCCTCCGCTTTCTTTTGCGCCAGCCCTCTCTCAAATTCGTCGTCTTCTTCGAAATCCTCGGCTCCGTTCGTACCCCCACCAGCAGTCTCTTCCAGTGCCTTGTTCAGCAGTTCCGTTGCAATGGCATCTTGCGGCGAGATTGCTAAGGCCTCATGGAATACCAGCACTGCATCGAATGGTCGTCTCTGTTCCATCAGGACTAAGCCCTTGGCGCAAAAAACTGTAGGATCCTTGCCTCCGAGTCTCAAAACCTCATCGAATTCCGCAAATGCCAAGTCCCACTGCTGCAGCCTCCGATATGTATGGCCGAGATTCGATCGAGTTGAAATCCAAGCCGAGGGGTCGCTGTCAATTTCATCTGCAATCTTGAGTGCTCGGTTGAAAATTCCCACCGCCTCCGGAAGACGTCCTTGGTGGTAGAAAACCACGCCCATCTCATTCAAGAGCAGAGGATCCGTAGTACAAAGGCCATACGCAGTTTTCAAGAACTCATCCGCCAGCGTCATGTTATTCAGCATGTGGTTCTGCATGCCCAAGAACAACTGTGGAAGATGTGTGCCCATGAAAAGACGAGCGGCCGTCGAATAAGCAGAGATCGCCTGATCGTGCTCGCCTTCTGCAGCAAAGGTATGAGCAAATCCTATCCATGCCGGCCCGAAATGTGGATCCATCATGCTGGCTTTGCTGAAATAGCGTCGGGCTTCTGCAACCTTATTGGCCGCGAGATAGTAAACTCCAACAGCCAGCCATGTACAAGGCTCTTCAGGATGATTGTCGGCCAGATCGTGAGATATCAGGAACAGCGCATTTTTCAGTTGGAGTTCGTACAAACACGCCAGGTGGACAGGATATATGTTGAAGTTGTACTTGTCGTCTTGTAAAATTGAATTCGTTATCGTCAATGCGTCTTTGAATCGGCACTGGGTAAAAAGCAGGTCGGCTTTCGAAAGAAGTAGATCCGGGTTGTTGGCAAGGTTGTAATGCGTAGAAAGGGTCTCAGTTGCCGTCGAGAATGCTGTGGGATTTTTGTATTTCGACAGACGAGTGGTATAGAGCATCTTCGTGAACTCAGCGGCTTCTTGCGAGGAAGAGGGGTCATCAACGACAGAAATAGCATCAAAGTCCAAGGAGTCCAAAAATTGCCATTCTTCATCTGGTGACATCAAACAATTTTTCATCAATTGCTCAAAGGCTTCGAAGCACTGAACGTCGATCCGGACAGCATCTTTGTAGCACTCCTTTGCGCGGTCAAAAGCATTTTGTTTTGCGTAGCAGAGTCCTCTGAGAAAGCACATTGCCGCTTCGAATCGTACATTTGCTGCGTCATCCTGAGAAACTTCCTCTTTCCTGTCGTGTCTGTCCGTTCTTCCCAAGGCCTTGGACCCTGCTCTAGTGTGACCATTTGTGTGTTGTATCTTGCGCCGGCTCTTACCCACGGTTGTGATGAGATGCATAGGGTTCTTCTCCCCCAGGACATTGAGGGCCTCTTCAAAACGATTTTGCTTAATCAGACAGTGCCCAGCAAGGTAACGACAAGATGGATTTCGAGTTATGAGGTCCTGCTTTGAGAGGAAGCTTTGGGCTCGAGTGTAGTTGCCCGTCGAGAAATGGACCTGGGCAAGCCAGAAAGCGTCTTTGTCATTTTCTGCAGAACTCAGCAAGTGCATCCATTTTGAATGGATCTGGGAACAATACGAGTCAAAGCTAGGAGTTTGTCTCCGATGAAAATAGCCGAGTCGTACTGGTGTTTATTGAGGGCATCCTGGCGCCAGTCCCGCAAGAACTTCTCCATGGCGAAATTGAGGGCATTCGCAGAAGGATAGGATGTTCAAGACTTATCGTACATGGATGACGCCGCCGGCCTGGAGTAACAATTTATGAGGGTGGCGAGTCTCTTACTTTAATTGTGGAAGTCGCGTCGACGATACTTAGAATACACAAGGCTGAAGCCGCTGCATAAATGCACAAATATAAGGCTGATACTAGCGCGTTTTGTGCGGAGCGTCCAACGACTGCAGCCTTGAGAATACTAGAAAAGATGCGCCGTCCGATCAACTACAACTCAAGATCCAGCTCACGATCCCCATGGACTCAATGAGCATTTGCGAATAGTTGAAAGTTCTCGTCGCCGTCGGTTAGACACGCAGATTGGAAACGTATCTACTTCCCTCGCCACTCGATCCAGCAGCAACACAACCCCTCCATCACCCACAACCAAAATCCCGAATCAATAGGCCGGACTATAGACCGCAATGTCTGAACGAAAGGTCCTCACTAAGTATTATCCTCCTGACTTTGATCCCTCTAAGATTGTCCGCTCTCGCGCTCCCAAGCAGGCTGGTCCCAAAGTTCAAACTGTTCGATTGATGGCGCCGTTTCCCATGAAATGCACAGCCTGTGGAGAATACATATACAAGGGACGTAAATTCAACGCGCGGAAAGAGACAACCGACCAGAAATATTACTCAATTCCTATCTACCGCTTCTACATTCGTTGCACAAGATGTTCGGGAGAGATCACGTTCAAGACTGACCCGAAAAATATGGACTATGAGTGCGAGAGAGGTGCTAAAAGGAACACGGAGCCATGGCGGATGAATGGGCTCGGCAAGCAGGAAAGTGACGAGGAGCGACTCGACAGGTTGGAGAGAGAAGAGGAAGAGAAAAATGCCATGGAAGAGCTTGAGACCAAAACTTTGGATGCGAAGAGAGAGATGGCAGTCGCAGATGCGCTCGACGAGATCCGGACTCGAAATGCCCGGAATGAGAGAATGGGCAAGGATGGGGTCGAAGTCACAGTCACACGGGAGAGTATCGATGACGAAAGGAGGAGACAAGACCAGGAGGACGAAGATGCTGCTCGGCAAGCATTCATGAGACGGCACGAAGCGATGGAAGAGATTATTGATGATGAAGAGGACAAGGACGACGGAGGAGTTGGCTCTGCGCCTCCGATCAGTAAAGCGGAGGCTTTGAAAATGCCCCCACCCAGCTTCAAAAGGGTCGTTAAGAAGAAGAAGGATCATGCTGCTGCTCTGGGAATCAAGAAGAAGCCACCCTTGGTTTGATTTGGCGTTGGTTCTTTTCCAGTAGCAGTAGCGTTTATCCCAAATGCAGAGGGCACGATAATACAATCAATCACTAAGTGAGTGGTTATACTGTGATGATCTCAGGCATGGTCCTTGCGCTAATATAGTATGTTTTCCGCCATCTGTCACCAACCGGACTTGATGCTTCTGCGCTCCGCTCCTCAAGGTACTCATTTGGTCCATAAACCGCTTGCCAGGCCTCCAAGTCATTTCATCATTGCATTGGGGCCCAATTCTTTCAAGTCGGCCATCAGCCACTCTGTCCGCGAGTGCCATGGGCTATGGAAGTGGTGAGATACAGGCAACTATGGGCTTTGCTATACACCTCTACGATATTTGCGCTGAATTGGTCCAAATGAGGATGGTACTGAGGTTCGCGGCGGTCCACCTATCATGCATGTCGTAGCCGTATGGAGGATCAGTATTTTGCTGATCGTAGCTTGGGCTTGTTCTGCTGTGACACCTGTGCCAAATTTCCTATCATCACCGCCTAGAACAGGCCCCCCAAATGATCTCTTAAGCATTATAGGACTCTATCGTTCACCCGGGGCTTATCATCATGCTCATCAGACCGATAGGCGCGGAGTCGCTGCCCGTGGTTTCCACCATCGCAGGAAGCATCGAAGATGGCGATAGCGTGAAGAATCGCTGCGGCGCCGAGTCCTGGTCCCAGCGACACCGCTGAATAGGTAAAGGGAGCTCGGGGTTTGCTTGGTTTAGTCCGCCGTTGAAACTACTGTGGCCTTTAAAGGAATCGAGAGGAATTTCGCAATAAATATGTATTTATATACCTTATGGCGTAATCTGCAGTTGTGCAGTGCTGAATATGCAATGCTTGAGTACTTCGGCTCAAGCAAAATCCCCATGGCAAAACCCAAAAGTCCATATACCTTGCCGTTAGTTGCTAGATCTCGCCGGTCAGACTGGGATATGCCATGGAGACGTTGTTCGCGACGGGAAGGCAGCATCCATATCTGCTAGGATGCTGCGAGTGAGGAACAGGATCCTTCATAAGATGACCGCGTCCGGAGGACACGGAGACTTTCGCTTTCGATAGCCTCCTTGACCTCCGAGCGGTAGTGATACCGGTCGAATGCCTCTGTAGGCGCTTCTCTGACCTTTGGAGAATGGATATTTCCGAGTCGAGGTTGGACTCTCTTTATCCTGAGAAACACCGCTCCCGCGCAGTTACTGCCCAGGCCCCTCGTTCCCGGCCGCCTCTGCGGCACCTTTGGCACCTTTGGAGGGAGGGGGATTCTACCGAGCCACTGCGGGCGCTGCTGACGATGCTCTGGCAGTTGGTGTTAATCCTTGGTGTTTCCTGCAGATCGCATGCTGGTGTCTTTCAATACTGGACTGGTGCCTCTGGGGTGTTCAGTATCGGGTATCGCTGCGCGGGGTACGCTTTGTGAGGTCTCGTCTATGTCATCGTCCTCGGAAACTACGAAAATCAGTGGAGCGGCCAGCATTACTGGGCGGTGCTGATTCTACTGACAACTGGACGAGTGATATGCTACCTGAAGGGTGCGAGGTATACCTAGGTAAGCACTGGGCCCTCCGCCAGGCGGTAGGTGGTGTGTAAGCGAGCTTGGCAGGCAATCAAAATAAAAGAACACGCCTACGTAGATACTTATGGGCAGGTGATCCCCGAGTCCCCCTCGCTTAAAGTAAGGTAAACAAAATCTACTGCGGCCGAACGGGATCTATCCTCGAGTCATACGGAACCTGACCCCTCAGCCAATTCAGAGAATAGCATCCCGCGCGCTATCGTAAGAGGGCTTTTATCTTCTATCAACATTCTCGGGAAAACTAGAACAGAAGAGAAAGGAAAGGAAAGGAGAGGAAAGGGGAGAAAACGCCCCCTAAAACGAAAAATCAAGATAGAATCCGCGATCCCACGCGGGATTGCAGAAAAACCCCCGCCTTCCACTTCTCCGGCAAAAATTCTCCGCTCCCCTCGACATCGCCCCTTCGAACGCCCGACACCCTCGAGCGAGCAGCGGAAATGAGTATTCCCCTTGCTCCAGGTCGGCGGCGCGCGGGTCGACGATCGCGTGGCCTGCACTCGCCAGGTCTCGGTCTCGGTCTCGGTCTCGGTCTCGGTCTCGGCCTCCGTCTCCGTAGCCAGACCAGAGAGGGCCCGATGCTGTGGGGGAGAGAGCGGGAGAGAGGGGATTCAAAGTCCGCGGCGAGCGGGGTGGGGACGAGTACATCTACATGACGACTTGTAATGTGAGATGGGCGGTTATGGGTACTTGGGAGTTGGGCTTTGCGGAGAAACATGGTGGAGGTGGAAGTGGGGATGTGTATGGAAGGAGTGCGGATGAGAATGAGACTGAGAATGAGAAGAAGACTGTTAATCTTTATGTGGTGTAGCTTGTCTCTTGCTCTTGCGGACCGGCTTTCCGGGTTGTTTTGGTATCTATGTATGTGTGCTTCTTCGGAATGTATTGAATCAGGAATCGGATGGGACGAGATGAGATGATGGGATCAGATAGGACAGAATATGGTAGGATAAGGATAGGGAGAGGACAGGCCAGTTGGTTGTAGATACGAAGCAGATAGACAACGTCGGGTCGGTCGTCTCCGTTGCAGGATGGGACAGAGGATGGAGGATGAAGGATGAGTGAGGTTTCGCGATGCTGATTGCTCCATCTTGGCGTGCGGTACACAGCTATCTGAACAGATTAAATCGCCGCCATGGATGGCTGGTTTCGCGCGAAGGGACCTCCGAGCAGAGTGGATGTGTGGATGGAGAAAATGCCCGAGCCGGCGGAAGTATGGAGTATGAGATAATACACCCTGAGACTGAGTAAGGCATGGGGCGAAACTCACGATCTGATAGGATTCACAGGTCGTGGGCATGTCGATTCGGATGAGATGACAAGGTGTTGAGTTGAAGCCAGGTCTCGAGGGTATTTGATTATTCTGCTGAATCTTCCTGTCTAGTACGGCGAGAGCACTTGTGTCTGATATCAACCAACGTACCACCACAGTGATACCACTCGTTATAGTCAGAAGAAAAAGGCCTTAATTTGGGACTCGCCCTGTTTACTCTGAGTCTTACGGTACGACGTAGATAGCCGAAGCTTGACCTGGAACCTCCGTAAGGCTTGCAGGACAAGAAACTCAATTCTTCTGGTCGTCGAACCAGAATACGTAATACAGTTGTCACCTTTACCCCAAGCCATCCTATCAGATCCTCTCCCACTGGCATTAGGAACTGCGCAATTATATGACAGATTTGCTGGGATCTGCCTGGCTGGAAAGGCATGTGGGGTTATGGTTATGGCTATGGCTATGGCTATGGCTATGAGTTATGGCTATGAGTTATGGCTATGACTTATGGGCATGGGCATATGTAGTAACGTGACGTGATGTGATGTGATGTAGTTGTAATAGTGATATGTTGACAGGTGTGTGCAGAGAGATCCCTGACCTTGTATAAGGTTGTGGAGGAGGGGGAGCAGGATGGACAGACGGATGGAAGAGGAGGGGCAGACTGCAGACTGCAGACTGCAGACTGCACGGACAAGGACAATACACAGTGTACCTACCTTAGTACTCCGCCATTCCTCGAGTCGACTCGTAGATTCGGGAATACACTCGCATCACATCGCCCATCCAACTCCAACTCCATCTCCACCTCCACCTTTATCTCCATCTCCATCTCCACCTTCACCCCTCTCTCTGCACACCTCTTTCTGTGCACTACATCTCCTCCCTGCGCCGGCATCTCATCTCGTCCCCTTCCCCGGCTCACCAAGTACAACCTACGCAGAATCTACGGTGTACTGTATACCTCGTCCATTGACCCATCGCATCTAGCATCCACGATATCTTCTCCCCCAGCCGGGCAGTCCCCGACATCACATAGACGGCCGACACTCGAAACTCGACCCTCGACACGGCTACATAACGCGGCCTGCTCCCTCACGTCGTCACCGTTCCCTCCCTCAACCCGCCGCACCTCGTCGCTTCAACAGCGTCTGCAGCAGCGCCCCCCATCTGATCTGCCCTCGGCGCAGATCAAGAAGAAAGCGATCGGGAGGAAGGGAAGGGGAGAGAGAAGGAACAGGGACAACAAGCGCACAGCACAGGACAACATCTTGGCAACCAAGCCCGCCAGAGGATATCATCATACCATACCATTATACCATACCATCATACCATCCCATCATACCATCCCATCATACCATCCCATCATACCATCCCATCATACCATCCCATCAGACCATACGAGACTCCTCCGAGCTGCCACGAGAAAGTCGAGCTCACCGCCTGTACGACAACACCACACCACAGCGGCCAATAACCCCAAGCCAGCCGAACCCAAACCCAACCCAAATCCTCACGCTTCTCACCCCCGATTGGCTCCCGCGCATCACCGGGTAGCTGCACCAGAACTCGTACACCAAGGACAACTTGAGCCATCCGGGTGTCCTCCCTCTCTGGCCGACCCACCGCACGAAGTCGCTCTCCATTCCACACCCAACTCGATCCTCAGAAGCAGAAGCAGCTTCTCCTCCCCCTCTTGGTGGCAGAACCGCGGATGCAGACTTCATCTCCTCGACCCGATCGATTCGAGCCGAGCCGAGCCGACTTGTGTGTGGCCGAGTCAAGTCATAGGTGCGGTGATCGCCCAGTCCCGTCGCAGGCTACCAGCAGGTCGCGTCCCTCCGTCTCGATGTTTAGATTGGCTTGCACTTGAACTCGTCAACCTCATTCGGGTGCGCTGGATAGGGAGAGGTAGAGAGGTATCAGCTGAGGTCGGTATAAAGAGGTTCGGTCCCGGCAGATTCCCGAGGGATCTTGTGAGCTTCGACGTGTGCCTTGGCTCGACCGAGGTGTTTCGAAAGAGGGTATTGAGGGTAGAGAGCGTTGAATAGCACGGCTCTGGCGCTGTCAACGCTTGATCTGGGGATTGGGGTTACGACGGATGATCTTGGCATCTGGCTATCGTTCCACGTTGGGATCTGCTCGACGACTTGCACCCGTGGGATCTGGTGGACGGCTTCAATCCACACCACGCAAATAGAAACAGACACAGCCGGGAAGAATGCCCTCAGCTGCCCCGCGGACTGCCCTGGCAATACGAGCCCGACCAAGTCACAATTCCAGTCAGACCAGCGACAGCAGCACTCTCCCAGCAACATCGCAAACTTCCCTTACTAGCGCACCAATACCGCCCTCCACCAACAAACTCAAACACCGGCCCTGCACATCTCACTCTGAGCTCTACCCCCTCTGCTCCCACTCGCAATTCGGCTTCAGTGTGCAACACCCATCTTCGGCCACCTCCACCGATCGCCCGCCTAAAAGACCTATGCCCACCCCCTGCAAGACCATCGCCGTGGTCAACGCCTCCGGCCGACAAGCCGCATCCTTCATCCGCGTCGCCAGCGCCGTGGGCTACACCGTGCGCGCCCAGCTTCGAAACCTGGAAGGCATCGTCGCTTCGGAAATCTCTTCTCTGCCCAATGTAGAGGTGCTCGTCGGCGACCTCTACATACAATCTCCTTCTCCCGAAGCGAGCCCGGCGCTGGGCGTGAAAGGCACGGGCGCGCCGAACCACGAGTTGATCCGAGAGCTGTACCGCGGGGCGCAGCTGGCCTTTATAAACACCACCTTCTGGGGGGACGAGGTGGCGCTGGGTAAGGCGCTGGCGGACGCCGCAGTCACGGCGGGGATTGAGCATTACATCTACTCATCGATGCCGAACCACTCCCTGCACAACCCAAGCTGGCCCTCCCTTCCGCTCTGGAGCTCCAAGGCCACCATTGAGGCCTACATCCGCTCTCTCCCCCTCCTGGCTCCCAGGACGACTTACCTGTACACGGGAATCTACAACAATAATTTCACCTCTCTCCCCTACCCGCTGTTTTGCATGAAATGGGTAGAAGCCTCCGCAGGCTTCGAATGGACGGCCCCGTTCCACCCAGACGTGCCCCTCCCCTGGCTGGACGCCGAGCACGACGTCGGCCCGGCCGTCATCCAAGTCTTCAAAGACGGCATCTCGCGCTGGGGGAACGGCGAGCGCGTCGCGCTCGCCTACGAGATGCTCTCCCCAGTCGAAGCATGCGCCGCCTTTTCGCGCGGGGTCGGACGGCCGGTCACTTACAGGTACTCGCCCACCATTGAGGTGAAAGTCAAGATTCCCACGGGGTACCGCGACCAGCTGCTCGCGTTGGAGAAGATATACCAACTCGGGGCTGCGGACGGCACGCTGCAGCCGCCATATTTCGGGAGCAGAGACATGGAGCGCAGCTGTCCTGCCGAGGCACTCCAACTCTGGGAAGGATATCGCGGGTTAGAGGAGTATGCGAGAGAGGTTTTCCCGCTGGAGGAGGCGGCCAATGGGTTGGTGTGGATGAACGACGACGACGACGACGAGGACGGGCCGGGGGATGAGAGCGAGGAGGAGGGACTGATAATGGGGCCCGATACGCCAGCGAGGAGGGAGGAGAGCTGGTTGGCGTGACGGACAGGAGGAGCTGCGATAGGTCATGGTTGCGGAAATAGGGTCGGGAGGCAGAGGAAGAGGCAGTGGAGCTGAGACATGTCCTCTTCCAAGGACCAGA
This sequence comes from Diplocarpon mali, assembly GCA_024741835.1. Lineage (NCBI taxonomy): Eukaryota > Fungi > Ascomycota > Leotiomycetes > Helotiales > Drepanopezizaceae > Diplocarpon > Diplocarpon mali. The sequence continues at coordinate 429,697 of JAENRP010000002.1, forward strand.
CTGCCCCCCTCCCCCCCCTACTCCCCCTCTGCTTTAATCGCGAGAGCTAAACTCCAAAATCGTCAAAGGAAAAAAAGTGGCAGTTTCACCAGGGACACCCACGGAAATAGCAGCGACACAGCCAAAGCGAAAGTAAAAAATCCAGCGGCGTTCGTCAAAAAACAGGAGCAACAGGATTCTTAACTTGTCGGCCGTCGCCCACTGAGCCACATCTACATCGCGCGTGCACTCTCTGCTCTTCAACACTTATCATTGAAATCAACCCTTGTGTGCGCGGGTAGTTATTGTTTACATCGACCTGGTGTTTGGATGGTTCTGCTCGTGGGTTTCGGGTTGCGGAATTGGGGTTACGGATTTGAGAAGGGTATGGGTTTGGAATGGCATAGCACACAGCATAGCACAGCGCAGCGCAGCGTTTCGCGTGACGGGGCATTGAATGAACGAATTGAAAATTGTTACAATGTATGTCACTGATAATTGTCATTACGATGTAACGTTGGTTTAGTAAAATAAAAGCCACTGTACTTCACTTCTTTATACCAGTCTAGCCGGGCCGTGCCGTGACTGGAGCGCGCTGGAAAACGAGAGCAGGTCTTGGCAAGCGGACGATGGCATTGTTCTGGGATTGTGGTGAATATCGCACGATCCTCATCTCGAGCTACCCCGAGCCCTTGCAATTCGCCATCGGAACTTCACTTTCACATTCCCTGTCCGCAATCACATCGGCATTCACATCCCTAAACAGAACAGCGAGCTCACTCTACCGTTCTCTACTCTACTCCTTCCGAGCCTTCTTCTTCGGCCTCCCCATCTCGGCATCCGACGTCTCAGGTTCGGAATTGAGCTGGGGGGGCTCGTCGTCCTCGTCCTCGTTCTCGTTCTCGCCGTTGGACTCAAAGTCTGAGGACGAGAGGGCGTCTTGTTCTTGGGCCTGGGCTGTGGGAAGGGGGCTTGGGGTTAGATTCTTCTCCACTGAGGGGTGTTGGGGAGTGAGGGACGGGCATGAATTTAGGGATAGGGAATGGGCAAACATGAGGGGAGGAGATAGACACGCACTGAAGTACTTGATGGCTCCCGGCCAGAGATCCTCGCTGATCGCCACCGCGAGATCATCACCATCCGGAAAGATCTCTAGACTCGTATCCTCCTCGTCCTCTTCATCCTCCTCCTTGTCCCCATCTGTTTCTGCCACGGTCCCGTTTTTCCTGGCCTCCCTCCTGCGATCCTCAAGGGCATTGGCAGCAGCGCTTTCCTCGGCCGAGATTTGGCGCCCGATGAAGCTGAACCACGCGAAAAAGGAGAGCCCGCCCATCGAAGTGCTTTCGATTGCTTGTCTCAGCGCCTTTTGCTCCGCCGACAGCCCTCCCTTCTCCTTGCCATCTGTCTTCTTATCTTGGCCATTCGTACCGGTCCTGGCCTCCCAAGCCCGTACCACCAACGCCCCCAGCCCGCCGGTCAGGTCCCTCCCCTCTTTCCACGCAATCTCTACCGGCTCGCTCACCAAACCCGTCCACCCATCCCGGGCTCTCCGCCACCAGAACTTCTTCTCCAGGGCGAGGTCTTCGAAATAATCGTTCGCGCTAAACTCGAATCTGATCGCCACACTCCGGGGATCTCCTCCCGGGATCGATGACTCGAAATGTGTGACGCAGAGCGAGGAGAGCGAGGATAGGAGGAGCGCCGAGTCGGATGGCTGGATGAACTGGTCTATATCCGGGGGCGCCTGCTCAAGAACTAGGGGCCAGAAATTGGGGATTTTGGAGATTGTTTTTTGGCGGGAGGTATAGAGGGGGTTTGTTAACTGGACTTGTTGACGAACTGGTTGTTTCACCTGTCAGTGAACCTTGTGCTGTTGTGCTTGCGTTTCCGCCCCCGTCTCTTCTCCGCGCGGACCAGCCATCCTCTCAGGCTCAACGGTAGGAACAAACAGGAGGGAGAAGAGCTGCACGTACTGATCTCCGTCTCGACATCATCAAACGCCCGCTCGATCTCGGCCAGCTCCTCGTACGAGACGGGCGTATCCTCCAGCGCGGCGGCCATCGCTGCGGTTGTGAAGGCGAACTTTCGGGGCATTCAGTATCACTCTTGTCACTTCTTAGCTCTCTTATCTTCTCAATTCGTCCGTTGGCAGGCCTGCGAGGGAGGAGTTGGTCCTGAGCATGGGCTCAGCAGGATGTCACTGCGCGTCGCTGAGTGGAGGGTTGGAGGGTTATGTACTGTTGACTTGTGCGACGGATGGTATTGAGAAGATCGGTGCGAAGAGAGGAGGCCTTTGCGATCAGGTAGCAGTCGAAAGACAATGTTTGCGATCGCGGGATTGAAAGGTCAGGTTAGAGAATCCAAAATTCTTGTTTGGCGCAAAAGCTTGCCGATCAAGATTGGGCCGAGCAGGGCCGAGCTGAGCGGAGCTCTAGTTGTAGTGTGGCTGTAATCGCTGTCAAGGCTGGCTCAAATCGTAATAAACATGAGGCAAAATGGGCTGTCTGTATACGAGAGGTATTCATTGCAAAATAAGAAATTCCTACTCTGCATCGTGTATTTAATGTGTTGCGGGAATTGCACCCAACCAAATCGAAGGGGATAGCTCTTCCAGGCAGCTCTCGCCCTCAAAGCTCCAGACCCGCCTCTTCTCTCTTCTTTGAACATCACAGTCCCGTTCCTTATCTTCCAGCTCTCCTCCTCTTCTTCCCAATACCTCTCAAAACCGGACAGTTTGACCCTCCGCAAACCATTAATTTCTTCCTCGGGGAGACTATTGCAAATATGCGGATTCCATTATCCCATAGCGGGGATCCGGCTCGCGCACGTCGGACTTGAAATAGTCACGATTTGAAGCGACTTTGACGGTTCAATTTTTACCTGCTCTGCCCTCCATCGCTCCTCGGACCACAACACAGCGCATTTCGAATCCATCTCCAAGCCATTCGCATCTCCATCTCCCCTGTTCGGTGAATCCTACTTCCCACATACAGCGCAAATTCCATTGCATTCACGCATCTCCAGCTCGGAGCTGTCACCCGGTCCGTGTCGCCAGACCTCTTCTCAAAACCACGCCATAAAACTCTATACTGTTGCCATCTCGCATACAAAATCCGACTTTCGAATATCGCATCCTCAGAGAGAGCGCCCTCGCTATCATGGCCACGCAGTACCCTGAAGCCCGCGTTCTGGTCGTGATGACCGGCGGCACAATCTGCATGAAATCCTCGCCAGAGGGCCTGGTGCCTGCGAGGGGCTTTTTGAGGGAAGGGATGGCGCCGAGGCCGAGCTTTAATGATGGGTCTATGCCTGGTACGTTTTGTTCTGGGTGGTATTTCACTTTGGAGGATGCTCTTTCCACTCATTCATCTATCCTTCTATGCTTATTTTTCCTGGCTTTGAATTTGGCTCTTGATTGACGTTGTGGGATGCCTGTGTTTTTTCGCAGACAGTTGGAGAATTCCGTGGAGTGGCAGGATATGTATGAGGGTTTTGAGCGATGCGAGTGTATTCGTCAAGAGATCGAGAGTATCGTAGTCTTTGGTTGAAAAGCCCAACACTGATCGGAGACGAACCTGGTTATGTTTGACATATTTTTCTCTGATTTCAAATATCTCCCTCTGATGTTTGACCGAGTGGGGTTCAGTAGCTCTGCGTCTGGAGCCATTAAGCTTTAAAGCTTTAGTATGCGTGATTGATCAATCGAAGTCAGAATGAGCTCTCTTTGATAAAGGCTCTCGATTTCCTAGTATCATGTTGTGGATTTGTGTTTTGGGTTTGCACCTTTCACATCACGAGGCCTGGCTCTTCGCGGATTGTTCATTTTCTTCTCTTGATTTCTTGACACAATCTCATAAGGCTTCAAATTCATAGACGTTTTCTTGTAGTGCCTCTCTTACGATTTATCTCATCATCCAACCAATACTAACGCCATCAGACCCCCTTCCAGTCATGACAGATGCGACAACAAAAGCATATCACGCCAGTCTACGAACACCACCGAGTAGCTACTCCAAGCACGTTCGGTATACTGTCTATGAGTTCCCCTCACTTCTCGACTCCTCCTCCATCTCCTCAAACGGCTGGACACAGATTGCCACCACAATTCAAAACAACTACTCCCTCTTTGACGGCTTCGTCGTGCTACACGGCACGGACAGTCTAGCCTACACCTCCTCCGCACTCTCTTTCATGCTCTCCCACCTCGGCAAACCCATCATCCTGACCGGCTCTCAAGCCTCCATCTTCTCCCTGCAATCCGATGCCGTCGATAACCTCCTTGGCTCTCTCATCCTCGCAGGAACCTTTATGATCCCCGAGGTCTGCCTCTTCTTCCACCACAACCTCTACCGTGGCAACCGCTGCACCAAAGTGTCCGCCTCTTCCTTCGACGCTTTTGCCTCACCAAACTGCGAGCCCCTCGCAAAAGTCTCCGCCATGGGCGCCGAAGTGAATTGGTCTCTGATCCGGCGCCCCAAAAGTATCGCCCGCTTCGACGTCCAGACCAACCTCGATACCGCGCACGTAGCCTGCCTCCGCATCTTCCCCGGCATCAAGCCCGAGATGCTGGACTCGGTCCTCCACGTGCCCAACCTCCGCGGTCTCATACTCGAGACGTTCGGCGCGGGCAACGCGCCGTCCGGTGCAGATGGTAGCATGGTGCGGGTCATCACCTCCGCCGTCGCCCGCGGCATCGTGATTGTCAACGTGAGCCAATGCCAGTCCGGCTCCGTCTCGCCTCTCTATGCTCCCGCGACCACGCTTGGAAACGCAGGCGTAGTCTTCGGCCACGATCTCACCACCGAAGCCGCACTCACCAAGCTGTCGTTCCTGCTCGCGCTGCCCGGCCTCAGCTATGCCGACATCACCTCGCAGATGGAGCGCTCGATTCGCGGCGAGATGACCGAGTCGCACTCCTTCGCCTTCTCGCACCCGGCGTCCGACATACCCACGGTGCAAGATTCACAGGTGGCGTTCACGGCCCTGGGGTACGCTATCGCGAAGGCCAGTGTGAAGGAAGTCATTACCATGCTTGATGGGGATCGATTCGGATTGCTAGGGGCCAGAGACTACGCCGACAACACGGCGCTGCACCTCGCGGCCGTGGGCCCGCAGATTGAGATCCTGAGGGAACTATTGAAGAGGGGCGCTAGTGTGCATGTGCGGAACTGGGCGGGCAACACGCCGTTGTACCTGGCCACAAAGGTAGGGAATCAGGAGGCAGTGCGGTTGTTGGAGGAGACCGGGGCTTTGCTACATGTGGAGGAGGTGGATGAGGGGGCAAGGAATGGCATTGGGGAGAAGAGGAAGAGGGGGGCGTGAGGGCCGTGCTTGAACATTATTCATGTTTATTTTGGCGCAGACTTTGAGCGAGAAGATGCGGGTGTTGGAAGATTGGATTATCTCGGGATTTTGTCAGCGATTTGAGGACTATACACAGGGAGGCTCTTGTGCGTGGTGATGCCTCCTTCCTACCAGGACATCGATTATTTAAAAGTTGACCTCTCGCACTGAACGCCAGTCTCTTGTGCCAAGTAATTCACATCCCAGAGCTAGCTGGCTGTTGGAGGAAGAAAATCCACCAAAGCTGGCAGTATTGTTAGAAGCTATACTCGCTCGCAAGTACAGTACAGATCAAGAATTCATGATATCAAAATCTCATATCCCAGCAAATAACCAGCCTGTCCACCCTGACACTCTTACCACCAAAACCATATCGGCCCTCTTGCCATCTAGTTTCTTATATTCTTTGCTCAGAGTAAAAACTTCTAGGGCGTATTTAATCTCAATGGATATATGAGTCCAAACCTTAAGCCAGGTAGAGACGCGTTGTCACTATCGCGGGTCTGGAGAATGGCTAATATTAATAGATGTACTAGATTGGTACAATTGTAACTCGTCTAGGTAGGGTCAGTGGTATCCTTCATCTTCTTAGATTGACGCTTCTGTGCAACCTCCACTAGTAACACTTGCTTAGCAGTTTGCCAAAACAAGCCTTACAACTCTAGCTAAAGAGCTATCTGTGCCTGCTATTGAAGATCTCATTAGTAGTGAGAAACACCTTCCAGCTGTTGATATCAAGTTTCCACGCTTTGCTCTTTAGTCATGGACAGGATAATATGCGATAACTAAGACGAGCTGCCAGATTATCTAATTACAGATAAGATTTTCGTGCACGGTCACGCATTGCAGCTTGATCGCGGAGGGTTTCAAGAGTACAGTAGCGGCTGATCTGGGTCGATCTCCTGCTCGCTTGAACCTTCGCATCGGTAACTACTTAATTAATACGTTGAATACCTAAATACCTTGGGCACTTGTGTTTTTCCTCAACAGGTAGGATTACCAGAAAGATTTCCTGCTTTGCTTCTGATGTCAAATTAAAGAGAGCGGTATGTAACTGAATAAACACAATCTACTTTTTTCCATGGACTGCATATCCACTTCATATTTACTAGAAGAAGCAGAATAACCGCGCAGAGGCCGTGGAAATGGTGCTATCAAATTAAATTCTCAAGATCTGGCCAGCCTGTTTCCTCTGGGCTATGCGTGACGTTTTCAACTCAGATCCCTTTAATTTTGCGCCTAGTCATTGAGAATCGTTTGGCTGAAAAGAGAACAGGGCCGGCTGGGTATGCCAATCAGGCTATTTACGCCCTGATTTATGGCCTTCGGTTCAGACAGCACAGGAAAACTCGATGAAAATACGCTCTAATCATGACATAAAGAATGGGGCTTTCATTGCAGCCTCTGGGTCTGGGATTGTCTCTTAGATTTGTTATTTTCGAGGTAGAGGATATCTCCTGCAGAGCGGTAGAGAAGTTAGACGACAAATTTTACGGTAGGTTTACTGCCTATTTAAAATGTGAATGCTGATGTTTTGTTTTCGAGAACTGAGGATCCAAACCACACCGAATAGTAATTACTTCTGGAGAAAGAAGAATGTACATCGACATCGAAATCTAAAATTTAATTAGCTTGGAAACTGATTTATTATACTCGGCAAAAAAATCCATACCGAGCTACGGGATCCACACACCTGTAAGGCATTGATATTAGATAGCAATCAATATTTAAAGGCGTTCGACTTCCTTTGCTTTGACAGAGTCTAAAAGGTGGAGATTCTGAGTCCTATGGAGCTGCAGGAGTATATATACAAGGTATGATTACATAAGCCTTAATCTCCAATCCTGGTATATTCTAACACGCTTGTTACTCTGAGTACTTGGAATTGTGAATTTCTGCTTTGGTTAATCCACTGTAGTTGAAAGAAATGAGGAAGAGCAAGAAGAATAAGAAAAGAAGAAAAGAAAAAAAGAAAAAAGGAAGAAAAGGAAAAAAGGAAAAAAGAAAAAAAAAGAAGAAAGAAGAAAGAAGAAGAAATAGAAAGCACTGTTGACGTCAAGACCCTGATAGGGAGGGGGGAGGGCTCAGATAAGTGCTCGAGCAAGTCCATGTTTCAGCATCACAGTAGCCTCAAACATGTTTGGCACCCTCCTCGAGCCGGCCAACTGCGATGAATATCATGGCTTTTGCGAGCATCGCGACTTGATCTCCAGGTGAATCTTTCAAATCCTTCATTTGTTTCCAGAACCGTATCCCCAGGATGTTAGTCAGAGGCAGCCACGGCATTTTACCCTTCATAGGCGTGCCTCTTCTCTTCTTGTTTTCAATCATCTGGTGGACACATCACGAACCACAGACCTGGACAACCCTCAAAGAAACGGTCTCGCCACTTGTCCCTTGGGAAAGCTCATATCTCTCAGGTCAAGACTCCAAGCAGCCCAGTGATCAAGCTCCATTGCCGGGCGAGCCCTCTAGAATCAGTCCAGAGCTTCTTCCTCATCGCGAACTCCTATCACTCACGACCGCAGATCAGAAATACTTTCCGATCATTTTCGGCGACAAGGAAGCTATAAACCCTAGCATTTTGCCTCATCCACAGCTCGAGGATACGTATATAATCATCGCGCAGCAACAGCGGAGCACCATCAATAACACCGTCTGGTTCGCAGAGGTTGTCTGTAATGCCAAATTTACCAACGACACCTTGGCATGCGTTGAATCTCCAGTCATCCTGCCAATCGCTGCGACTTTCGGTGGGAAATGTAAAGGCGACTTATCCTTTTTCAACTTCAATGTCGGTCCACACGACGCCCGCGCGTTCTACGGGCCTGAAGGTGCCTATGTGATTTATGGGTCGAATTCGCTCTACACGTGTTTTGGACAGTGGATGCAGGACCTGCGCATGCTCACTGACTGGGGGAATGAATTCGTCCGGCAAGACTTCCGGGTGGGCACCGAGCTTCGTCGGCACAAGCCTTACGGTCGAGTTGAGAAGAACTGGTTCGTGTTCTGGGATAAGGATGATCAGTTGTACGTCCACTGGGACATCCAGCCGAAACGAGCTTTTGCAAAGCTGTACCCCGATGGCTCGGTCGGGAAAGATCTGGCCAAGTATGCGAGGACAGACAAGAAATGTATGCAGAAGTATATGCCTCACACGGGGCCAGAGATGGAGGATTGTCACCAAGCCACGAACTCTCTCTCCATCACAACATGCAAACGAAGCGACCCCAACTGCCGAGAGAACGACTCCAACACATTCATCATCAACGTCTTCCACTTCAAGAGCTACCACGTCTTCCACGGAGTCTACGAGCCGTATGTGATGCTCACGCAGCAACACGCTCCATTTGCCATTCACGCTATTGGGTCGAAACCGCTGTGGATAAATGGGCGCGGTGGCCCTGGAGCAGGCAAGCTGCCGGACGTGTACAGCGAAGATATCTGGGGCCCATGGAACCAGACAGAAATGGTTTTCGTGACCTCCATCAGCTGGAAGGCACATGGATCGAGGTACCATGGATACGCCGACGACGTGATATTCCTTGGTTTCGGGATCGAAGACGAGAAGACTGGAGGGATTGATGTACTTGCAGGTGATCTGCTGGCAGATCTCAACCTCTGCCACAAAGGACCGACCTCGCTTAAGGGAATGGGGAACCTAGAATGAATATTATAGATTAAGAACTTTTATTTTCTTCGCATCAACTGCCAATTTTACGTCTGATTCATTTCAATGACTATGTTTAGATAATAGCGAGACAAGTTATAGAGGCAGCCACGGAAGGATAGTCGCTTATATATCCCCGAGATCGCGTGCTTTTGCAGTCAGACTGCTCATCATACCATTCTATATTATCCTCACGTAAGATTTATCACATTATCTGGTAGTCAAAGGGGTAACAGCCGCTCCGCCTCGTTACTAGCCCGGGCTTCGCTATGAGTTGGGGAAAGCGAGTCTTCTATGACTCGACATCAGCAGAACTGTGTCTAACATGGCTCAACCCCACACATAGGTCCGCTGCTCCATCCTACGCAGATTTTCTCAACGTAAGCGTACGTACTGTAAATAAATAGGGTTCCTTCTGTTTGTACCCACGTGTGTATTTGTAATTGCATCCATTACGCTATATATCGAATCCGTTGATAAAGGCTTAATCGTGTACTGCGGAGTAATAACAGCTCGTAGGTTGATGAACTTATTATAATTATACTAATACCTGACTTTAGGATAAACAATAAGATACAAGAGATATAATGAACGAGCTAGGAGCACTTTCACCCTGATAATTTTGCAAGTTAGTTAAATATAAGCAAGAACTGACAATTAACTTATATTTGAAGCTATGAATTAGTTAATGATTAATATATCAGTTAACTTCTTCCTAACCTTAGTTATCATATATGTTTTTCTTTGGAAAACTTTGATTCGTTCTCAAGTAGGTGCTTAGATAAGTAAAGTTGCCCTAGATCCTCTATCCTAGGGAAATAGTTCCTTGCTAATGGCGACTATTTATTTAATTCTATCAAAAGTCTTCCACGCTAACAGCAACTATTACCAGAACTTTCTTATCGACTTTAGCATTAGAAGATAATTTCCAGAGCTAGGACAGGCTTTGAAATATATCATTTTCCCTTCCATTTCCTTTACATGTTATCACTTGAGTAATATTCCCTTATATCTGTTATAGAGCCCTTCCCCTGAATATAGGTTTATAGTTGAGTGACTCCGGAGTAGGTAGCTACAGACCAGAAGTAAAGATGTTATAGAAGAGGTGGTGAGAGTTTCTCATTTTAAAGCGTTTGAATAGTTCAAGATTCATTTAACTCGGGGTTTGATTTTCTACGTGAAAAAGACTCAATCTTGGCTCTGAAGATTCTTATAGAATCTGCAGGTTCGAGAGAGACCTCGCGTACAGGTGCTGAGTCGTCATCTTCTTCCCCCCCTATTTTTTCGATTGCTCCCCAGATCTGTAAAACAGATCTTTCGTCGCACGCGCCCACCGGGTCATCAACCAGCCGCCTTTTGTTTGTGAACTTGTTGACCAAAGTTCTCTACCGCCTTGCCACTGGTACAATTCCTTGAAACGCGAAACGTCGAATTAGCAAGGCGCCCTTGTTAGAGCCCATCTTAATCGCAGCAGTATTGCTGAACGCAACCCGTATTCTTGACAAGGCCAACGCAGGTCTTTTCGTTATCGGCAGTGACGTCGGAGTCGAAAGACGGGGTTATTCCGTTACTGCATTTTGGAGTATCTGAGTGGCAGAAGAGTTTGACGCCTTGGGCGCATTGGCCACCACCTTTCCATCTATCTCCTTTGCATTCCGCGTTACACAATGTTGCTATGGCGAGGATAGTAGCTGTCGTGAAAAAAGCAGAGAATTGCATTTTGATGTGGAGAGGGTAGATGTAAAATCTTGATGATAAGAAGGAATGAATGAGATCGTTTCAAACGAGATTCTAGTATCGGTAATGATTAGTTGTGAGGCACCGTGTGAGCATATATATATGTATAAATTCTTACTAGGTTTGCAAAGGATACTATCATATATCATAGCTCAAAGTAATATAGTATTTTTTTAGTCACCGACAAAGTACTTGTGAAACAATGGTTTCAATAGTGATTCTCAAGTCCCAAGGCCGAAACAGAGATTCCATTTCAGATTTATCAACTTTAGTGTATATTTAAATAAAGTCGTCTATTATTTTTAAACTTGAACTGAATTGATTAATCAGAGATGGATCAATGTACGATGTAGCCGGAGGTTTCCAAATATAAAACAAGTTTAAATCCTCTTTCGATACAAGGGGGATATATGTTGGCTTGATTTTGAAGTTCAAGTGGTTATACTTTAGGCACAGCCGTATTATTCTTGTAGTACTTAGCAGGTTTGCTGCTCACCGAAAGAAGCATGTAAAAAAAGTAGTTTATTTTGAACTATACTTGGTTGCAAGTCAAAAAAGTACTTTACAAATTATAAGGAACTTTTTAAACCCATGTCAAATATCCCCTATAAATAGTGCTAATTTGGTATGAGGTTGGCCTGTAACAAAGTATAATAAAGTAGCTGTTTCAGATGCCAGACCTATCGGCAGTCCAGTTTTGATTTAAAATACTCCCTGTTTTCTTATTTCAAGTATAGTGGATCAACACCAGGACGAAAAGTAAAAGTTTCATACGCCAAGAATAGTAAGCAAGGCATATCAAACGCCTTAAAACCCAAGTAAAAACAAAAATTAGAACACTCTCGATTGTTTCTATCTGTTTCAAGTATAGTGGGTCATATATTAGACAATTGAGTATTCTACTTTGTACATGTCCAAAAGATCAAAGACTTGACGTCTATGCGTAGTGCTGCAAGCTTCGGCTTATAGGGTATTATACTAAAGGATACCACTTACTTGGTATATGCCCGAAAAAATGTATACTCGTAGTCTGTGCGCTATTCTAAAGGTATCTATTAGAAGGGGATCGTTGCAAGGGTATTACCTAATGATAAATTCATATCAACTTGCTGCTTTTCAAACTAGAAATCAAGACTTTCAATGTAAAATCCTTATTAAGTGTACTTATGCTAAAGACCTTAATAAACCAGAGCTATGGCGACGAACTATTACGCTGTCAAATCTTTTATCTTGACGCTGGATGGACTTAAGATCAAATCGCCCTTTAATCGAACTTGACTCGACGTTAAGTGCAATACGCTCTTATAACTCGCCTAACACCTTAACAAGAAAGCAGCATTGCCAAGTATCTAGAGTGCATAGTCTAGAATTTTACATTATTTCGGCCTTATACGAAGTATAAACTTGATATACGAATTTGCCGCTTTTATTACGTAAGCTATAGGAAATGTTATAGAGCTAACGCTTTAGGTACTTATCCTTTAAACTCTTCGCAAATCGACAAGTAAGTTATATTGAGAGGAATTATCTAAAGGTTTATTCCTTATATAAGAGACTATATGAAGCTATACCTAAAGCGAAGGAAGTAATTACTTTGGATAGGATTCGAGAACTAACTGAAAAAATACTTTAGAGATATAAAGCAGTGATTACAGCTCAAAGAGGCTACTCAGAATACTAAGGTACTTGTAAGAATAGCATTACCAAGTATATAGCGTGCATATAGGCGAAGGCTTTGATCTTTCTACCCTACACGAAGTAGCTATTTTGCTCTTAGCATTTGTACTTTGCTAAACTATATACTCCATTTGAGTATAAAGTAAGACCTATATCAAAGTTGATACCTCATTTCAAGCTGAACAGATACTTGTAGGAGAAAACGATTAAATACATTTACACAGTGTCTGTAAGAAAGTTGCACATACTCTATGATTTTTAAAGAATCTGCAGAGCTAGTTTTAGGTCGCTTTGATTGTGAAATATCAAACCATAGGTCGAATAAAGTTGAAACTTGTCGAAAGCTTTGAAACAAAATATTTCAGGTAAATTATCAACACCTTTACCCTTAACGTCTAGTTATATATTCTAAGATTATTTAAATACATACTTGCAATCAAAAGAAGCTTGAGAAATGAACATAAAATGAAATAAGACAGGCTTTAATACGTGAAGAAAAGGAAGAAAAGAAAGTATTTATTTTATAGCCTTAGAGCATTAAATATTCTTCCTGAAAGCTAAAATTGATAGGGAGGGTTATAATTATTAGCTACTAATAAGCAGAAAGACGCTTAGTATAATTAAATAAACATTTACTATTGGTATGTAAGAATTATCTTAGAATAAAGAATTTGAAGCAATTCTATTTTAAGCACCTTTTTAAAAATATGCTTGCCTGAGACGTAAAATGAATTACTATCAGTGGCCTAAGTCATAATGCTATTCATGGAATTAAGGCCATCTATAAGTATGATAAACTGATAGCCAAATTCAAGGAGTTTTTCTACTAGTCTTTCCCATACTTAATTCAATTAAAGCGTTTTCTACTCATACTATAAAGCTTAGAACTGATATAGCATATTAAAAAGAAAATAATACTATTCTCGCATGTATAAAAGAGGAGATGTTCCACGGTTTCACAAGGTTAATAAACTTTTATGCAATGTCTGTTTGACCTTGCTCAAGTTGCAAGGGATTAAAGTGGATTGTATTGTAAAAAGTGTATCATACGATTGATAGTTTCATTCGGGTTTCCTTACAAATACGACAAAGTACTTTCGCTATAGAAAAGCTCATCTCCGAAACTATATAAAAACAGGTCGGCGACATCTCGCATCCATAATTTATCCGTACGCACAATACTTCCATCTCACTAATGTTCATCATGAAGCTCTCCATAGCAGTCATTCTAGCTCAAGCTTTTGCTGCATATGCTTCAGATGGTACATTTCCAGAATATTGTGCCGGTGATCTGGCTCCGCTTAATAATGGCGAATATTGCACAGTAAAATCTTGATTCTAGGCTTGCTAAACTACACTAACCTGTGCGCGATTATAGCCAGGCTTCTGGCCTCATTGTGTAGGTTTCAATGCTATTTAAAGCTCGTAGATCTATTCTTCTAAATATTTTTCCAAATAGTGCAATGGCTTAGCGAAAACCAACTACTTCGCAGTTCAGTATTCATGTAACAGCGCATTTGAAGACTCGGGATACACTGCGTACCCAAAATGCGGAAACAATGGTGTAAGTCTACTTGCCTTTCTTAAGATACTAAGATTTTTACTAACTTTGATATATAGATCGTCTCATGCGTAAGTAATTATTCAGGATGGAATTAATGACATAAACTCACATATAACAGTGCAATTAAGCAATGGGGGAAATATAAAGCGGCATTTCAGTATCGTAACGGGTTGAATCTTTAATTAAATATAAGGAGCTGGAATCTCCGAGCCTAACATATGTCATTTTATCATAAACCGCTAGTCTTTCGTGAATTATTTGTGTTCTGCATTCATCATATTTGCTTTAATTGATGATTTTGTATGAACATTTTACTCTTACCGATGTATCACAGAAACGTGTAGCTGTCAAAGCACTAGCAGACGCCTGCTGTGCGGTTTCTAGTGCAGATCAGCAAGACGGTCGATATATAAGACTTTTCTATATATGTATTATTTCATTAGTCCACCTTTTTAAAATGCTAAACGATTAATCTTTCTGAATCTCAAATTGTATAGAAAAGTGAACATTTTAAGGAAACATTGTGATTGCAAGCTTCAATAAAACATTTCTTACATTTATATGTAAATGCTTTACCTGAGTTTTGTCTCAGCTATAGAATATAAATACACAAGTACGCAAATCTATATGCTTATTTCATTATTAAATATAGCTATACAATGCGCTATCAATAGCTTGATAGTATATACAGGGAAGTGCAATTTACAAACAATAGTAATAACTATTTGTATTCGAATTTCTCTTAATTAAGGGAGAAGACAAGTACAAAGAAGAAAGCCTTAGCATATTTAATAAATTACATACCTTGAATCAGGACCTAGGAATATTTCATTGTAGTATACTCTTTGGGGAGATCTATGAAGACGCTCGCTAGAAGTCCATATGATGTCACCACTTCAATCTATTATACAAATTTATCGTTGAAAATTAATCTGCAGATTGAGCTGAGTTACTATGAGAAAAGTTTGATTGTAATAGGGGCTTAGTTCGTTTGAGTTATTACTTTGAGAGGGGGCGCTCTTCACGTCTTTTCTTTTACCACTGGCAGATTTCTTGCCTTGTTTACTATCAGATTAGCTGCTGCTTAGCTTACCTGTTAGGGATTGCTATAAAAGGCAGCATTATTCATTTTTGATAGTTATAATAAGCCACGAGCTTCGTTAGTGATAATAAGAGAATCAAGAGTGATCTCGGCCGTTTTCTTTACCATAGTAGTATAGCGCAAATTAGAGCATTTTCTTTCTGCCCAAACTACTATTAAATTAGAGTCCGCTGCAATGAATAATATTGGATTTTATGATATAAGTGGAGCAGTAGTAGGAGCCTTCAACTTTGCATTCAAGGTTCTAGCAGCAATTGCAGAACTTTCAGATAAGCTATGATCATTTTATTTATTAATACAATCTTAGGTATTAATACACTTAAGAATAATTGAGAATCCCTTATATTTCTTTTATAGAGCTTCCTATATGTTTAAAGCTGTCTTCTTAGTACCTATGGTACGTGATAGTGGGCTTACTCTGTCACTAAGTATGATAGCTGAAAAATATTTTATCTTATTAATTCACTATAAATAAAATATGATTATAATATGCCATTTGAAAGTCCATTACGATACGTTATAAATAAAAGATAACGAATTATTATTTATATATAGTAATTTCTGTAAAACTATAGATTCTTTACATTCTCTTCAAAAGTTTGTAAATTGAAGAGTATGTCCTTTTGATTGCGGGATATTAAACCGCAAGTTAACTAAAGTCAGAGCTTTTCAAAAGCCCTAGGAATAAAGAATATTATACCCAGCTTTTTTAAATACCTTTTACCTTTAACCCTGACTTATATAATCTAAGATTATTTAAGTATATAACTATAATTAGAACAAATGCGTGGTCATGAGTTAAAAAAGTAATAACATAGTTTATAATATATAAGGCAAGGGAAGGAAGGAAATGATATAAGTTAAAGCCTTAAAGCGGAAAGATTATATAGTTTCTGTACCGGTATCGATATTCACGTGAATGAAGTCGAGTAAATAGGTCAAGAATGTATGTATTGTAAAATGTCTATTCCTTTATACTAGGCCGAGATGGTACCTTTATAGCTCTGAATCGCCTTCCTTCCTATATTCCTCTAAGCCTATTACTAATATACCACCGAGGTCCTCGGATTGTAAGACCCTCCCAAGTCCTTTTAAAACCCCTCCAATCGCATATGATATATTACTATACGATGATCCTAGGAATAAGGGGAACGAGCTCTCTATAGGAATCTGCGTACTAACAGATTCTCTTTGAAAGTGAAAGTTAGTAAGCAGGGTTGTACTTAATAAAATTCAATAACTAGTAAGATGATTAATATATTTAAATAAACAATTGATATTGGCAAGTAGGACTTATCTTAGTATAGGAAATCTAAGGCGATTCTATTTATTCAAGCATCTCTTTAAGAATAAACTAGCTTAGGTTCTAAAGAGAATAACTATTAAATAAGGCATAACTTGGACTTTTATCTTAGGAATTAAGGTCCCTTGTGGGTAAAGTAGACTAAAACCCAAGTTCATGCAGTTTTTATATTAGTTTCTTATATATTATATAAATATAATATCTTACGCTTATACTTTAAAGTTTAGAACTAACATAGCATACTTAAAGGGGGAAATACTTTCAGACTTAGCAATATTCACGACTTTGTCTTATTAAGCTTTTTATTTGTTGGTACGCAGATTCCTGTATAGGAGGCAAGTTACCCTCGTTCCTAGGGTCATCTTACAAAGACGTATCATATGGATCGGAGGGGTTTCATATGTATTTCGGATAGCTATACAGCCGGAGGACTTCGGAAGGATGTCCGTAATCGGCTAGGAGGACCATAGGAAGGAGGTGATTCAGAGGTATAAAGGTACCATCTCGGTCATATATAGAGAAGACAGATATTATAATAGATACATTTTTTGATTCAAGTACTCGACTTCATTCACGTGAATATCGATACCGGTACGGAACCTATAATATTTGATATTTGCCTTAAACTTTTGTGACTTATAATAGGGAAGTTAAGTAATATATCATTATCTTCTTTAGTTCTGATATATTTGTGAATTTCGGAGGGTCAAACAATTGAAGAGGAGGAAAAGGAGGGGAAGACGCTATCAGTAGTAGCAATAGCAATAAGAAGTGAAATTTTTATTTATAGGTGCAGTACCGGTATCGGTATTTCAAAGTGAAATAGAGTCTATTAGACAGTCAAGCACTGTTGTTGTTGGTACGCAGATTGCTCTAATAAACGCTCGTTCCCTTTTTCCCAAGGATCATCCTATAATTGTATATCTTATGGAGTCGTGAAAAATTCGTAAGAACCTCGGACGTATTTCTGACCGAGGGCCTTGACGGGTATAGCAGTCATAGGTATAGAGGAATATAGAAGGGGAGGTGATTCGGGGATATAGAGGTAGCATACTGCCTCCCTATAGAAGGGTAGACTTTATAATACAACCAGACTTTGACTGTCTCATTCTACTTCATTTTACTATGAAATATCGATACCGTTACTGCACCTACAGTTGTATTGTAAAGCTTGCCCTTCTATATAGGGCCGATATCACCGCTATATACATATATGAATCATCTCTCCTTCTTTATCCCTATATACCTATAGAATTTACTAAATAAAGTATTCCGCCGATGACCTTGGTTATGAGTCTCTTCCGAAACCCCTTTGAATCATATCCGGTTCCTATGTTAAGTCTATCTATTGAATAGTCTTTAATATAAGGGGACGAGATTTTATTAATATAATCTACATACTAGCAGTATTTGTTATCTGATTATCGAACTATATCTATCAAAGGAATTGATTATACAGTAGGATGAAGCAAGTATTGCAAGTATATATATTATCTTTTATTTTTTTCCCTTTTAATACGCTATATTAGTTTTAAACTACATAGTAAGAGCATGAAACGCTATAGTCGTATTTTATATACAAGGGAGCTAGCATAGATAATTCCCTGCGATTTACTTTTAGTCCTTGGTCCTGCCCGATTCCTTAGAAAAAAGTCTCCTTCGATACCTTGACCGAAAAAGAAGCTCTCCAGGTCTCGAGATTAAACCGTGTCTCAAGGGAGTGCCTTTGACAGCTATTAGAGCTCAGGGACATCAGTAAATCAATAGAGTGAATAAGGAATTATAAAGTACAAAATAATAGCATTGATTGTTTTATATTCCAAGCTCGCTAATATGCAAGAGAACTCGAGTGTAAGGACTAAGGCCTTAGCATCTTTTTATCATTAACTTATACAGCCTATGACTAGAACCTAGGTGCATTTCGCTACAATATTCCTTTCCTTTTAATATAATATGTCAGTTCTAAACTACAGAGCATAAGCGAAAAGCGCTTTAGTCGGATTATATAAAAGGAGAAAACATACTAAAAACTCCTTTTATCTTTACTATTTCGCCTGATATACCTATAGTTCTTAATTCATTAAACGAGAGTTTAACTTATACCTTAATAAATCATTATTTCCGTTGAGTCTCAAGCTTAAGCGAGTTTTTTATTCAAAAGGTGCTTTAGTAAATAGAGTTGACCTAAATTCTCAATTTTAAGATAAGCTCCTTGTACTAATAGCAGCTATTTATTCAATTATGTTAAACTTGTTATTAATCAGCGGTAGCTCTTGAATATAACCTTTCATATCGACTTTATATTTAAATTATTAAATATATCCTTTTCCTTATACACTATAACTTGCATTTTTCTCCTTTATCCTTTATTAAGCCTTTCCTTTAGCTATAGATATACATTTGTATAATCTTCAAGTATGCAAATAGAGGTCAAAAGTAAAGGCTACTTATTAAAAAAAGGTAGTATAGTAGAAAGACAAAATTTCCTTCCAACGCTTTCGAAAGTTCTAGTTTAGTCAACTTGAGGTTTGATTATCTTACAGTTGAAAGGACTTGATCTTGGCTCTATAGACTTTCTAAATGAATCTATAAGTTCAAAAACACCGTGTATAGGTATTGAGTTGTTGTCTCCCTCTCCCTTAGTAAAGTATTAGAACATACCAGGTGTCACGGTTGTGTCACAGTTGCAACAAAAGCATAGGACTGTGCATAGGACTGTCAGAGCATATGCGATAGAAACAGTAGTATAAACGGAGACAAAACCAACTAATACAAGAGATATGCCGCCTCTTAGCTATACCTTTCCTTTAGTAGATAGAATGCGAATTGTTAGTAGAGATCGACTTCTATAGGTCCTAAGTCAAGGAGGGCATATAAGAGGGGAAGTCTCCTACTTTGTATTTACTCTTTAGCTTTGAATTCTATACGATTAGGTAGCATTGATCTCATTGACTTTATCAACTTGTGCCTTGTTCCCGCCGTCACACCAAGTACTTGGTTTGTTGTAATAATTTGAAATTTAGTAAAAGAAAATTCTTTAACTAACTGATTTTGCAGCGCAATTGCTATTTAGAGATGTATAATTCCTAAGTAAGACTAAAGATACGCTGAAGCAAAGTTGCAATTCAACTTAATAGCTAGTATACAAACCCTGCTCCCTCTATTAGATAAACGCTAAACCGCGTACAAACCAAGACAGGACTAGAGCTACCACCTTAAGTAGCTTCCAAGGTTTTCAGCTAACTAATCTAGCTCATGTTACTCTCTAGAAGGTTCCAATTCTAGAAGGTTCTAGATCATTCTGTTACAGAAAATAAGAGTATAATTCAAATCGATTGAGGCGATATAATGACTGAGGGTATATATAAGGCCAGCTTTTCCGCATCTCCGAACACACCTGCCACCTTAATAAGCCAAAATCTCACTCTACTTTTCAAAGTACGTAACTCGTGGCAAAGTACTAATAGCAACTTTAATATAGGACATCTCTGAACTTCCTTTTAGATAAGCCAATGTTTATCATAGTTTTGACATCTATAAGGTCTTATTATTACTATTGTAAATTTCATGATAAATTAGTTTCGACCCATTTCACAATAAATATACTTCCCCTAAGCATATATATACTCTTAAGTGCATACATTTGGTATAGGTCAGCTTGCGGAATTAGCAAATGCCGCGAGGGTAAAATTATATAGTATATGCGTATATGCCTTAAGGCCTTATGCGAATTTGATCGCACCCGTATGAATAAACCAGATTTAGATTTATATCCTGAAACTAGCACAGGCTGCTAACCACTTATGTTAACGCTTCAAACCTTCAGTCCTGTTTTTGTATAATTTGACATTTACTTCGTATTTAAATTGAAAGGGGCAAGAAACGAGGGGGATGAGTAATCTTGAGAAAAGCTACTACGAGTAACCTTCCAACTATCTTGAATCTAGTATACTTTTCAGCCAACGAGGCTTAACCCGTGACATGTTTAACCGAGTACAGGGGTCAAAACTATAGCTATTAAGCATTATATCCAGCTATTTATAGTACCAAACCTGTCACCTACATAAATCAAGCAAAATAATAAGAAAAAGTTGAAAGAGCGCTTGCTACTAGATCAGATTTTTCAAGCTGCTTTTGTGCAGATTTACAAAAATTACATAGTATCGAAATACAAGGGTCCAGGGACTTATAGTCAATAGGTTATCCACAGCTATATATCACTGCTACTGTATATACCTCTGCACGATGTACACAGTACTTCTGAATACTTCGTAATACCCACTTTTTTCAATAGGCTACAAATATGGAACTTTGATTCTTAGAGGACAGGCGAGTTAAACTTTGGGGGGCTTCAAAGTCTATGTACTATGTAAAGTAATGGATATGCCCGTATTTGCAGCCCACTGAAGAAAGTGCTTATACGCACCAAGGTACTGATGAATCTGATTCTTTTTTGCAAAAGCCAGTTGCGCAGGTCTTGAATCTTATCACATCAAATCCAGAATCCCTATGATCTTCATAATCATTATTCAGAACTAAATAGTGATTAAAGAAGAAGAAGAGTACAATTGTGTACGTTATTAGCGAATATATCATTGATTACAGGCTAGTCGCAGCAGCTTCGTGTACTACAACAAGCAATTCAGTCAAATAGAATAAGGATATCTTTTACTTTAAAAAATGTTGAAGTACGAGTTTCTAAAAATAGATCTCCTTATGATCTGCTAAATAGCACGGTAATTTGCGAATCACATGAAATTGCATAAGGCCATAAGGCACACGCGGACATTGTATACAAACTCACCTACGCCGCTTTTGCTTAATCTGCAAGCTGAGTAAGAAAATCTGAAGGTTAAGTATGCCTGGTCAAAACATATTGAGTATAATATGAGTAAGAAATAAATAAGAACAAGATAAAAAATAATAACTGAGTCTTATGAGATATATATGATTTAAAGATTTATATTCAGATAAAATCAAAAGTGCAAAGTGTTCTAATTGTCATTAGCATCTTACTACTAAGGTAGGTAGATTAGAAAGGAAATTTGGCTTATTAGAGTGGCAGGTATTCCTTAAGACAAGAGGGAAAACTCGGTTTAGGTATGCCTTATGGCTTACAGCCGTTTTGATCTCAGGCCAAACAAGTATCACATTAGCGTGGCTGTTAAGGTGTTTTTCAGCAGGTTTACTTGGTTCTTATGGTAATTATTCCATAAACGTAGTCTATGCGCAATTCTGGAGGTTTCTTCTATCAACTGGGGCTTTGACTAAGGGGCACTACCATCAATATAATAATACTAATTCGCCGCTTTTTATATTGCAAATCAACGCTTTACTTATATAACCTATATTTAGTATACCTATGCTAAAGACTCAAAGAAGATACACATCTTAAGATAAACGATTACGCTATTGTACGCTTTATTTTAATGCTAGTTCTACTCAAGACAATATTGCTATTGAATTAAAAGAATTATAGAGTTGATTCGGGAAATGTTAGAAAGATATAAGGTAGTAATTAAAGCTATAGAAGCGTAAATAATATTTCAAGGTAGAGATTAAAAGCGGCATTGCCAAGTATCTAGACTGTACGGCTTAGAAATATGGAACCATGACTCATAGTACGAAGTATAAGGGTGGTTACAGTTTAATATGATACAAAATACAAAGTACAATGTTCCATTTGCAGATCATTACTTGCGAAAAAAACCTACCTTGTCTAGTCCTTAGCTAGTGCGTTCTACGGCCGAGTCCAATAGTATATATTGACCGCTGGTCCTTCCCCCTTCGCTCCCGGAATACAATAGCTTGCATATTCACTGCCTCAATTAAAGCAATCCTTCTTTTGAGCAACCTCAATATCCGATTCAGCTACAATGCGTTTCCAAGTAGCTCTTCCTATCATTCTCTCCCTTACAAATGCGGTTATCAGTAGCCCTTTTCATACAACAGAGTATGTCTCTATTCCAAATGCTGTAAATACAGGAGACCCCCTTATATACTCGCTAACAAACATGTCTTTAGAAACACTCTTGATACAGTAGACATGGAGAAACGGTCACCTTTTGTAGTCAAACAGCCAGATCCATTCCTGTTAGTATATATCTTATTCTTTGCTTTTTCTCTTTCTCTCTAAGGCATTATATAAATTAATAAGTTTGCTGGCTAACTTAAACTGCTACACTCAGTAACGAGTTCTTTGCCTTGCCTGACTTCAACGGGACTAGTATTTCCGTGACAGTGGACAACCAAGTACCGCCTGTTTGCACCAAACTCGGAGATCTGACGGTCGTCAGCTCAGCAAAAATAGGCAAATTCATTGAGCAGTGTATGCTCTTCGAAAACGATATTTGCCAAGGGAAAGCCACGCTCCTATTACTGAGGACTTTGGAGGATATCTCATTCAATATGGTTAAGAGTGCCTTGTGCTTCTCTCAGGTTTAGAAGGGGGACACGGAAACAGTGAGCAAAAGTTCTGAATGGAACTTGGTTTTTCTAGAGGATGGGGTTGAAATTGAAACTACCTAGGACAGATGGAGGGTTTACTTGTATGAAACAGAATTTAGTAAGATGGCTTTGCAATATGTTTCCAAGGATGCAATCTATGACTGAATGCTACATGGATTGAAGAAATGGAATGGATTAGACTCGCGTAAAGCTGTAAAGCACACACGCATGTCGTGTAAAAAGTAACCCGCGCCGCTTTAAAATACCTTATAAGCTTACTTCGAATAATCGCAGATTGAACAAAGCAAATTGTTGTACTATAACTAAAGAAAAGCTACCAAATTGAATCTAGTATGTAAAATCCTTAGGTAAATAAAATTTGATGCTCCAAATGAACTATAAGATATCAAGTACTATAATTACTTTTATTATTTTACTGCTTAGTGGCTAGTTTAGAAGGGGAAATACATTTATCAAAGTGGCAGGTAAACCTTAAGACAGGCGAAGGGAGACAACGACTCAATACTTATAAGCGGTATCTCTTATAAACCTGCAGACACTTTTAGAGCCTGCAGAGCCGAGATTGTTTTCTTTCAACTATAAAATAACCAAATCCTAAATTAAAGAAAGCTAGAACTTACGAGAATATCAGAATAAAAAAATTTCTCTCTATTGTACTACCGCTCCTACAAATACCCTTTACTTCGTCCTCTACTTGCGTAATCTACGATTTTTTAAATATATAATTCTAACCAAAGGAAAGGCTTAATAAAGGATACGAAGGAGGAAAAGGCAGATTATAGTATATAAGAAGGAGGAATAGGAGAAGTAAAATGATATATTTTAATAATTTTATATAAAGTCGACAAGAAGGACATTGCAAGTATGCATGTCACACGTGTGTCATATGGCTCATCACATGACTATTTCATATGACTTAGAGCAGTGCCAAGGAGGCACTTACATTAAATAGCTCTTAAGTTAGAGAGCTCTCTCTTAGACCTCAAGACAACTAACAATCGTCATTTGCAACTCATACTTTCTCGTGCACTCTTCTAGTTTACTATTACTTTAACTATCAGAGCATCTCCTCACAACAAGAGATTATAATCAAGAGCTATAGCCGATAAGTAAAACGCTTAATATAATTAAATAAATAGCCTCTATTAGTGTCTAGGCTTATCTTAAAATAGAGAACCTATGGCGGTAATATTTATCAAAGCACCTTTCGAAAATATATTCGCTTAAGGCCTAAAAGGAATAATCATCAACTAAGGTATAACTTGGACTCTTACTTAAGGAATCAGGTATAATAGGTATGATAGGCTATATAGTAAAGATATAAGGAGTTTTTAAGCTAGTTTCTCCTTATATGTAAATCCAATTATAGCATTTTTCGCTCGTGCTATATATTTAAGGGCTAAATTAGCATATTAAAAGGAAGAAAAAGAGCAGGCGAAATACTGCGTGTAATTTTGTCCTATGGCATTTGCCAATTTAATCGTTTTCCCAGAATTCTCCTCTCTTGATCATCGTCCTTTTTGAACCCGAGTGACTGGATTTCCTGGCATATTTTTATGTAAAGGTCCTAGAATTAAGAAGGTGAGTTTTTCGACTTATGATAGAATTTAGAATTGTTATATTTACAGGAATTAGTACGGGTGCTGTTAAGAAGTTTGCAGCATGGCAGCGAATCAAGGATTCGCTTAGCTCCTTTACTCTTGATGGACGACTTTTGTGATCCCCGGCCTTTGGCATGAAGCCATTATACTAAGCACGAAACGTCGATTGGTTTTACTGTGCAGCTTCCTCTTTTTCCTGCATCCTAGGGAAGATCCGAGTGACAGCGAATGTTGTTAACATTTCGGCGATACAAGTGAAGAAAGTAAATAAAGGAAATTAAGCGATCGATCCCCTTATAGACCCAAGAGGATAGCTACTTTCGCTGCCTGTGACCATTCAATTTCAATAAAAATAACAGATACTTAATAGGAGCATTGCAGGTGCGTAATGATTTCTACCTGCTTTGATAAAATTTAGTTAGTTCACTGTTCCTTCCAATAAATCGAGGCCACATCACTTTACACTACAAAACATAGGCTCATGCCATAATCACCTCTATTCCTCTAATACCATCTCCATTAACTGAGCACGCTAAATTTCAATAGTCACAAGACCTGTTTAAATTTCAGAACTCACTATGTCATTGCCTATCAAGCTATGCTCCCTAATCAAGGACTTCTAAATTGGGGTAAGCATGCACATCTACACCCAGGCTTGGGGTCTGTGACAAATACCAAGAGATGATCTACAATCAACCCATCCAGCCAGATCTACTAAAGTAATGGGGTAGCAATATATGGGAGGTAAGCTTTTCAACCTCAGCACAGCAACAAAGTAGGCGTTGGAGATGAGAAACTCTGCATAGGATCCCATCGCGGTCGACAACGTGCTATAGAAGGTGAAAAATAGTTTTCTTATACAGCGAATTAGCCACTTTTTATATGGATACTAAGTCTTGATAATAGTTCTAGCTTACCAAAGTCTTTGGTATATTCAAAGGTCTCCAGGAGAGTACGCGCAAATCGAGCGTCAATCTGGTAGTTTTCAATACATCTTACACGCGCAAGATCATGACATTTGATGATTCGGCGGAAGCTTTTACAAAGGCAAGGGAGGGACTACAGATCTGGGTTGCGTAAGAGCTTGCTATCAACGGAATCCTAAGGTGGATCTCCACTGCTGTTGACTAAAACATTGTTAAGCAACATTAACGGTTGATGAGGTTTAACACAAGACTGAAGTTTATAGGCTACCTATCAAGATTTTCTAGGGAAATTTCCTTTCGAATCTGTTCTTTTGGTCCAGTTTGCCTTAATTGCTAGTCTTCAAGCATTACATTTCCTCAATTGACTTCATAAAGACACCGCAACAATGGCATCTGGATCGATTGTCTAGACCTATAATATCAGCACCACTATTGGTACGCAGATTCCTATAGAGCGCTTGTTCCCCTTATTCCTAGGATCATCCTATAGTAACATATCATATGCGATCGGAGGGGTTTCAGAGGGACCTCAAAGGGTCTTGCAATCCGAGGACCTCGGTGGTATGCTCGTAGTAGGCTTAGAGGAATACAGGAGGGGAGGGGATTCAGAGGTATAAAGGTACCACTTTGGCCTAGTATAGAAAGGGACACACTTTACAGACTTTACAATACATACATTTTGACCTATTTACTCGACTTCATTCACATGAATATCGATACCGGTACGGAACCTACAACCACACAATTTTTTTTAAAAAAAAAAATTGAAAAAGAAGATAAGTTGGCAGAAAGTCTATTCGCTGATGATAAGCAAATTCTCTATGAAAGCATACTTTAGAAGCTTTCATATTGACACCCGAACCATAAGGAACTCACAAAACGATGAGACGCTGTTCAAAAACGACTGCTCCAACAGCAGCGTCCGCGAGCCTCTCCTTGGTGTCTTATTATTCACCCAGCTGCTCAGACTTGATTGAAAATTACCACAGTCGTATGCTCTAATTATTATGAAATAGATCTCAAAGTACATAGGATAGAGACCAGTAGAAGCCCACTCCAAAAAGCAGACAAAGCCTTCTCTTACCCAGACGAA
The DNA here is from genome assembly GCA_024741835.1 of Diplocarpon mali. NCBI lineage: Eukaryota > Fungi > Ascomycota > Leotiomycetes > Helotiales > Drepanopezizaceae > Diplocarpon > Diplocarpon mali. The sequence goes on from JAENRP010000002.1 coordinate 456,160, forward strand.
GCTTCCACAGTGACAATTCTAGATGCCAGATTATCAATAAATATTTCTCCCAAAGTCAATTTCCATAAGAAAGTCTGTCCAGCGCTTTATCTGCATTTCCAACCTGGAAAACAGGCTTTGTATTAGCACAGTACTCTTCGCAACATTCCTTTCAGCGGCAGGTCCTAGAAGTTTGATCTATGAACTTATTCTTAGTTTTATACAGAAGAAATAGTCAAATAATTCGTAATGGTTAAATTGACTTGGTATGTAATGCTGATGTTTGATATTGCTTATCAAGTAGTTTCGCAACGCTTCGAAACTAAATTGGTTTGAATTTTTATGCAAAGAAAAGATCATGTGGATATTTAAGCATGAAAGTGCCTTGTGCTGAGGTATATTAATCGGAAGCACTGAGTGAAAATCTTCGCAAGAAATCAATTAGATGGGAGAGACGGGGCGCTGGATTGAGAAACTTCTCATGCTGAGGGGAGATTCTTGCTCGAAACCTGTGTAGAATTTGAGCCAGGCAGAAAGCAACAGTGGAACCAGAGGAGTTTTACGATGAAAATTGAACAGAAATCGTCCCGGAGGTTACGGTACATAATCATACCATTATCATCCACACGTGATAATTTACACTTACAGGCCTTCCGACTCCGCTCTACCATGATATCTCCTCCTACTACCTGATCTTTCTCCCTAGACTCCTCTTCTCTTCATTCTTCGCCTTTCTTGCTGCCGCCTTCCTCCACGCCGTCCACCGATCCCTAGGTACGAACTTCTTCACACTAACCTTTGCCCTCTCCGCCGCGCGGCCAATCTCCCAGTTAGCCTCTCGGTACATATAGCCCGGTCGTAGTTTCAGCGTCCTGCCCTCTGTGCCCCTTTTCTCTCTGTCCTGCTTCCTCCTGACCACGACCTCGACCTCCTTCCCGCCCTCAGGGCCAGTCACCAGATCAGTACGGATTTCCGGCGGGGTCTCCATCTTGGTGGGCGTCATATTAAGGCGCCGCCTGCGCATCGAGTTCCGCGGGAGAGGTAGGACCTGGTCGCGCTCGAAGACTACACCGATGTATTGCCGTTTGGGGTGCTTCTCCGGATCTCTGTAATACTTGACGTAGCCGTGGTGCGTGGCGTAGATGGTGTGATCGCGGCCCATTGCGCAGTTATCGCCAGGGAACCAGTGCGTACCGCGCTGACGGAAGATGATGTTGCCTGGAATCACGTATTGTTCTGTATTCCCGCGTTAGTATGTTGCCTCAATCTAATGTATCTTTCTAGGCAAAAGATCTGCTGTACAGATGAGTGGGGGTGGGAAATAGACAGACCTCCGGATTTCTTTGCACCCAGCCTCTTTCCCGGCCCATCCTTTGCCTTGTTGACAGCTCCCTGCGCTTTATGATGCGCCCATCTCACTCCCTCAGATCTCCCCGGTATCGCCCTTCTGATGGCCAATCGTGCGAACGCCTCGTGCAAACATGTAGTCTGGGACTTAACACCAACAGACTGGGAGATGGAGTCCAGCGCCGCCCGTATAGGCGGTTGTAATCGTGGGAGCAGCATTGTGCGGTGTATAGAATTGACCCGTATTTGATTTCGTTGACAAAACGTAGATCTGAGATGCGAGGCGGCCGCATTGTCGGCGAAATGATGTTCCGAGAAGCTGCAGCTGTAAGTATTATTTGGCCTCACTACTTGTCCCCATGTCATGCCTATGAACTCCTCTCCAGCATTCAGATCCTCACATTACTTCTGCAAAGGAACTTGTAATCTCTCCCAATTTCAAACATAAAGTCTGGCGAACATTCTCAACAGTTATAATGCTACGCCTCCTCCTCTCCATGCTCTCAGCAGCGCTCCTCTTCTTCTCAGTCGCCAATGCCCAGTTCCAATTCTTCGAGCAAATGTTCAACGGGCAGGGCCAGCAACAGCGTAGGCAGGAGCCGCAAAATGTGCCGAGTGATTCGAATTGGTACCAGGAGAATTACGAGCAAGGTACTTTGTCCTCTCCCTGTCCTCACTACCTCCCTCCTACCCGTCCGCGCATTGCGTTCTTATGCAGTGTGGGATAGACGTCCGAGTGCGAAGCTGATCTTGGGTGGGATAGCACACTGCTCAAACTACCTGTGTCCCGACACCTTAGCATGTGTGCACTTCCCGCACCACTGCCCATGTCCGCACCCAGCGCACGAAGAGAAGTTCGAGCTGGGAGAGGGCAAAATGGTTTGTATTAGCAAGGGGGGGTTTAAAGCCGGGGAGGCGGCGCGGAAGATCGAGTTGGCTCGGAAGGGGCTTTTGTGAAGTGGCTGAGAGGATATGGGATACAATATCTGATTACTAAACAGGTCCAGCATTAGTTCTACTGCTGGAAGTTCGGATATGAGGGTAAACCAGGTAAATCTGGTAGTCAGGAGAGCAATGGAGGAGATTCGAGCCGTCAAGTCGTGTTCTCGTTACTTTCTTTCTTTTCTCCTCCTTATCACTCCCTTCGCTAAGCTCAAGCTTCACTACCAACTTTCCGCTCGGAATAAATCAGCGCCCCAGGATCTTTCGCCCAACTACTCACACTACCTCCGTTCATACTAGGGTCAACCAGGACCCCTTAGTACCTCTTGTACGCGCCCATAAACATGAAAAAAGTACCATACCTCGCTCAGAACCGTCCTCCCATTATACATCGTCCCACTGCCAGCCGCAGTAGCATTATATCTCGGCCCGGAGTAGCCAATATACAGCAGGTACTGTAGCCGGCCGACAGCGCTTCCTGCAGATCCTCAAGACTGACTATGGAGCTATTACTTTGCCTGATATTGGCGGCAGAGAGCCAGCCTTAGGTCGGCAGGTCCAGGTAATAGGCCACGGCTGTCTCAAAGTAGTCGACGACTTCGCTGTGGTTCTGATTCGCGGGGCTATAGCATGGAAGGACGAAGTTCGAGAAGCAGGTCGCGTGCTTGGAGAACTCGTGGGCCCAGAAGTCCGGGTTGGGCTGGGCTTGCGCGGTCCAGAATTTGTTCATGTGAGCTAGCAGGTCAAACCCACCGAAGGGTGCAGATGTCAGGGCCAGAAAAGGCGGTCATGGCGACGCCGTTTAGCTTTTGGTGTTTAGACTTGAGAGGGGGTCGTATTGATGGCTGGGAAAATGAGTTCCATTGGGATGTGGGATATGGGATGTGGTTCTGGAAATGGGGAGGTAGGCTTTGCTGGAGTGTGGAGTATTTGGAAATGGGTATGTAGGTACCTCAGATCGCAATATTGCGTGTAAGACCCATTCCAGAAACCCGGCCAGAGACCGTGTAATGTCCAGGCATTTGTGGGCAGAACCTGGCCTTTGCTTTCGAGGTATAGGAACTCTAGAACTGCGTGTTCAGCACCAGCCCTACGTGCGTTTCCGTGCAGCAGCTGGGCATTGGCTGAGCAAGATAAGACCAGTTTCTCTACATCATCAGTCAGACTTATACATAAACATAAACAATGGTAAACATGAATAAAGATGGCATTGGAAAGTGACATACGCAGCTGGCAGGTATGATTCAGATTACTCTGTCCCAAATACAGCGAGGCCTGGGCACCGCGGAACCGATTACTGAGATCGTAGAAACCCGCAATGTGTATACTGTTTGTACGTGACATACGCGATGAACGTTAACCTCATTGTGAAATCGAAATCTCGCTTATTGTAGACATTCATCAGATGTCAATAAGCAGCAAAGGAGATAAAAAGGAAAAAAAAAAGACAGTCCATGAGTCGTCTGCAGCTAGATACCTTGCAATATGATATCATCAAACACGGATCGACCTTCTTTGTTGGGAGTTATCTAAACGTACCATACGTGCGCAACACGGAATACAGTCTGCAATACTTGATAGCGTAGAACTTTTGCTCAATCTAAAATCATCCGCTAGCCGGATAAAGACGGGCAAGAGCTTGGGCCAAGTACGCGGGCAAGTTAGTAAGAGAAGTTAACATTGGCATTAACATCTAGATTAGCACCTCAGACTCGAGAATCAGCTTCAGCCTTCAAACACCCTCAACCAGGAGTTCAAGATTCTGTAAAACAGGCCGGATCCGCTTGCAATGTGTATATCAAGCCGAACTCAACTCATCAAACCTCCCCCTCGGTAAAGATCACGAAAACACATGAATATATACCCTAAAACCGAAACCGAGTCGACCACCTCTCAAGACCTCGCAAGATCGCCACCCGAACCCTCCCACCTCACCTACCAAAGCCCCCCAGAATGAGCAAATTCTACTTCGGCGGCCCCTCTTCCGTGGCCTCTACCACATCCCTCAACGCTCCCGATTCCTCCGACGATGAAGACACGCTCCCTTACCCGCTCGCGCTCCCGCGGTCCGACTTCCTTGCGCCCGACTTTTCCGCGCCCAGCTACCTATCTACGCTCTCCGACCGGCATCAGACGCTCGAGGATCTGCGGCTCGACCTGCGTGAGCGCTCGCAGGCCCTGTCTAAGGAGCTGCTCGACCTGGTGAACGTCAACTACGAGCAGTTCCTCAGCCTGGGCGCGGACCTGCAAGGTGGCGAAGAGAGAGTTGAGGACGTCAGGGTTGGGCTCCTGGGGTTTCGGAGGGGGGTTGATGAGGTGAGACGTGTGGTGGGGGGGAGGAGAGAGGAGGTGGAGGGGCTGATTGAGGCCAAGAGGGCGTGTGGGAAGGAGATTGCGGTGGGAAGGGGATTGCTGGAGGTTGATTCGCGGTTGGAGGAGTTGGAGGAGAGGCTGATGGTTGCTAGTCTTGGGCGGATGGGGGAGGATGAATGGAGCGAGAGTGAGAGCGAGGAGGAGGAGTATGAGGATAGAGATGATGTTGTGAAGACGGGCACAGGGAAGATGCAGAGACTGGTGGATGATTGTACAAGGGTGGAACGACTTATGAAGAAGGTGGGTGTGCAACATCCGTTTATTATTGCGCAGCAGGAGAGACTTCTTAGGGTGAGGAATACGATTTTGCTTGACCTTGGGACAGCTTTGAAGCAGACTGCTGCTGGGATGGGAGAGGGAGGGAAGACAAAGTTGATTCGGTTATTGGGGATTTACCGTGATTTTGGAGCTGAGGGAGAGGCCGTGAAAGTTTTGAAGGACCTGAAGTCGCGGTAACTCCTAGGTGAAGAATATGTACAATGTATGAGGATACCATCAATACCCTCACTATAGGAGTCTAAATATGTTGTGCGTGACTTAGGTTATTCGCCACCTCAGTAAAGGTTTTGCCTGGGAGACCGCGAATACAACACAAAGGAACTATGGTACATCTAGTCTACAAATGTGCAAACTACGAAGTCGACAAATCCCTGGGAGTTATGTCCGATCCTGGCGTCTTGAACTCTCCATTGAGAGGAAAACCCGGAGCATTCGTAGAGCTCAACACCACCTCGGCTAACTCCTTGCTAATTTTGTCATTCAAGTTCGCCATATCCCTCTTCACAGCATCCATGAAAGCCTTGACATTCCGCGCTAGCTCTTCGGGCGTGAATCCCAACTGTCCGATAGCCATCCGAACCACGCCCAACCTTTCTCTGTACTCAGCACCACCAATCAGATCCTTCAGCATAGATGCCGGGTCCTTGACGACCGTTCCCAGCTTCATGCTCGGCATCAAACCACGTGGTCCGAGGACTCGTCCCAGACCAGCTTTGTTCATCTTCTCCAGGGAGTCGATCTGGCATATACATCTGTCGAATTCGATACGTCCGTCCTTCACAGCCTCGAAGATTTCATCTTCTCCGACCAAGCTTGCACCTGCGGCCAATGAATCTTTCGCATATTTCGAGTCTGCAGGACAGATGACACATATCCGGATGTCGGTCTTGACGGGATGGGGAAGCCGTAGGCGGTTACGGATGATAGGGCCGTTCTTCAGGGACTTTACTCTGAGAGCAACCTCGTACTTGGCGGATGTTGGCCTTTGGCCGACTTCGAAGGCTCGTATGTACCTGCAGGATATCAGTCGAGGCCAATGGTGGTGAATGTAAAAGGTACGTACCGCATAGCATCGCAGAGCGAGAACAACTCCAGATCTTTGAGATCATATTGCCTATATGTCGTGCTCGTCTTCTTCTTCTTCCTTTTCGATTCTTCACCCTTCTTCTTGTTCTTCTGGGGATTCTGCCCAGATCCCTTTGGTTTTTCCAGAGGCTTCTTCGATTTTGTTTTCTGGACGAAGCTATTGGCTGCTAAAAGGGCGGTCGTACTCAAGAACCGGGCAGAAAAGTGCGCAGGAGATGCTCGAGATCGAGACGTGGAGCTGCATATTCTCTTCAGATGAGACAGACACGGCCTTGCGGTCGCCATGTTGTGGATGCTGAAAGTTGTTTGAGTAGATAATCGAAGTCGAGGCATAAAATCGTCAGCCTCCTTCTTCCGTCTTAGCGTGAATATCCCTGCTCTTGAGTTATAAGCACTGCCCCGCCATGAATTAATCGCACCCACGGAACCCCTCCATCGGCCCCGAATTGCTCCCACAACGGCAAGCATGAAGCCTCAGGAGGTATCACAGCTGCCCGCCCACTTGGCAGCATTGGACTTCAAGGCCGTTGAGCCACATTTAGTTGCATTGGACAAGCATCTCACGCTCAGGACCTATGTCGAGGGGTACTCGCTCAGTCAAGTCGATACCGATATCTGGATCACCATCCGAACGAACAGGATTGCCACTGCGGCTTTGAAGAAGGGGAATCTGGTAAATGTTGGGAGATGGTTCAGCTATATCGAGCAGACGCATCCTGAGATTCAGCAGGAGATCAAGGCGAAGGATGAGGCGGAGAAGGCAAAGAAGGAAGTTCAGAGTCGGGCGGGGGCAAGCTACAACATGGCTCTGCAAGATGTCGAAAAGGGTGTCGTTACCAGATTCCCGCCTGAGCCATCGTGAATTCTCCAGTCACTTTCAAGTGACATTACTGACATGGAATAGTGGATACCTGCACATTGGACATATCAAGGCCGCGTTGCTGAACGACTACTTTGCCCACGAGCTCTACAAAGGTACCTTGCTGCTTCGGTTCGACGATACCAACCCCTCGAAAGAGAAGCAAGAATTCCAAGACTCAATTGCCGAAGATCTGAAGCTAGTTGGAATCAAGCCGGACAAGACGAGTTTCACGAGTGACTACCTGGAGGACCTGTACCAATACGGTATTCGTATGATCAAGGAGGGACATGCATATGCAGATGACACCGACCAGGAGACCATGAGAGCCGAGAGAATGGACGGAATCGCGAGCAAGAACCGGGACAAGAGCGTTGAGGAGAATCTTGCTATCTTTGAGCAGATGAAGGAGGGCACTGAGACTGGAAGAAGGTACTGCATTCGTGCCAAGATGTCTGTTGACAACCCGAATAAAGCTATGCGCGACCCAGTAATCTATCGTTGCAACGTCGATACACCACATCACCGAACCGGCATCGCGTGGAAGATGTACCCAACGTACGATTTTGCCTGTCCTATTGTTGACTCGCTTGAAGGAGTTACGCATGCATTGAGAACGACCGAGTACACTGATCGGAACCCACAATACCAGTGGTTCCTCGATACACTCAAGCTTCGTCAGGTTCACATGTGGGATTTCGCCAGAATGAACTTCATCCGAACTGTATTATCGAAGCGAAAGCTTACGAAATTGGTCGAATCCAAGGCTGTCTGGGGCTGGGACGACCCTCGAATGCCCACAATCCGCGGTGTACGTAGACATGGTATGACCATCTCTGCATTACGAGACTTCATCTTGAAGCAAGGTCCCAGTCGGAACATCGTAGTCATGGACTGGACCAATTTCTGGGCATCAAACAAGAAAGAAATTGATCCTGTTGCCCCGCGCCACACCGGTGTGCTTGAGAAAGACGCCGTCAAAGCGACACTTACGAACGGACTCGAGAAAGCATATACCGAGGACAAGCCCAAGCACGCCAAGAATCCTGCCATCGGCACAAAGAAAGTAGCTTTCAGCAGAAACCTAATCCTCGACCAGGAAGATGTCAAGCTATTCAAAGAAGGTGAGGAAATCACGCTCATGGGCTGGGGTAACGCCTTTGTGCGCTCCATCACTGGTTCATCCCCCATCACCACTGTGTCTCTCGAACTGCACCTCGAAGGTGACTTCAAAAAGACTGAGAAAAAGGTAACCTGGCTCTCCACAGAAGGGCAAGAGCTTATCCGTGCCGAAGTCTGGAAATTCGACCACCTGTTCACGAAGGACAAGCTGGAAGAAGAAGATAACTGGGAAGATTTTGTGAATAAGGATAGTGCGAAGATGGAGGTCCAACTTTGTGACGAGAATGTCAAGGATCTGAGGGAAAACGATATCATCCAGCTGGAGCGGAAGGGCTTCTTCAGAGTGGACAGACCCGCTGTAGGAGGGAAGCCGGTGGTGCTGTTTGGGATTCCGACGGGAAAGACGAAATGAGAGGAGATTCCGGTCTCAGTCAAGTAGATAAAGAGTAAAAGTGTTTTTGAGAATTTATGGCTGAATAACTTGGCTGTGGGGGTGCGAATGAATGACTTGAATGCATCGGTTTCTTGCGGCATCTTTCCTTGCTCGGCAGATGCACAGAGAGCATGTTGGCCTGTCTTTGGATTTCGTAACATAACAAATTGGTACATAATCAGTGCCTGGGTTCTTAAAGCCATATGGATCGACCGTACATTCTTTTTGTCTTACAGCCAGTTGTTCTTCATGACTAAACTGAAATTTTCCTCTTGCCTTTGTTTTTGCGTAAAAGTGAATTGGCTACGTGATCATATCCTCTCTTAGTAGATCTTCCAAATCCAGGGGAGTGATTGTAGAATCCCCAGGAAAAGGTTGTGAGAAAAATGTCAAAATCTTTGTATTTTTTATACATATGGTTTTCCTCCTTCGCTTAGTTCTCCGTGGAAGCCCACATTCAAAAGCAAGATGGGCAAATCAGGAATATCAATAGCTATTTTCTCAAATCTCCAAGTCACTATACCCTACTCGAACCTGGCAAAACCTGGGTCTCTGGAATTCTCAAGCAGATATAATTCAAAGAAGACGTCAAAATAGTTGAAAATATGATTTAAGCAAAACAGTGATTCGAGTTAGCCCCCACAAAACTTGACTTGGTTTTTGAACTTTTTATTGGCGAGGTAGGTTGAGCGAGTGCCGGGTGGAAGAATCGCTTATTCTGTTCTGAAGTCGAGCAATCCTTGATGGATATCATGATTTAATCATACGAAGCTTGGTTTGTTAGTCTAACGCCTGGCTAATAAGTGGTGGATGAAAGTGGTTCAGTCTATAAGTCACGATATGAATAGAAATTTTCCCGATAATATAATAGTGTGGTTCTCTCATGGTCATAATTCTCTTTAGCGAGATCACTCCAAGTTGTCACAGGTGACGAAGATCCGAGACTATTAAGCTTATACCATCAAGGCGAGTGATGCGGCCTTGGAGACTTCTCGCTTAACCCTCTCACGTCAACAAAGCCAGCCCGCCGCGTCCGTCTACTCGCCTCTCCCGTACCGCCCCCCGACACAAAACCATTCAAGAATAGAGCCAAAAGACTCGAAGACCTTGCTCACAGGAATCATGAAGCAAGCAGACGCGCCGGGGCCAAAAACACGTGTCCGGCCTCGACTCCACGCACCAGGCCTGTGGCCGTGCTGACCAAACACGCCAGCTCCACGATGGGTAGGCGGGGGCCAGGAGCGTGAGCAAGCACCGAACCGCCCTCCCTTGATGCTATGGCTTTGCGAGTCGCACAAGGCGGAAGCGACACCGCGAAGGCTTCGATCGCTCTTCACGAGGAGCAGGAACACAACAGACAGTCGATCGGAGCATTTTCGAGGGGTTCGAAAAAGAGGGAGCGTGGAAAGAGAAGAGAAAGAGACCACGGCGCGGAGATCCGAGCCTTCTCCCCGCTGCCGGTGAGGGATCGTGCTCCAGGGGCCGGATGAGGGAAGGGTCGAAAGGGCCACGCCCGCTCGAGGGTAGATGAAAGCTGTGAAGAGATAGAGACAAGCTGGATATAGGATCGAGAGGGATGGGACGAGGCCCATTTGAATCGCTACGCGGGAGCTTTATGTACACGCCCCCTTACAGTCTTGGGTGTTGATACTTCTTGGGTCGGAGGATACGGTATGTGTTGTGGTATGGACTCATGAATAATACTGCAGTAGGGAAAAGGATGTCTAGAGGTGGAATACAGAGCACCAAGCAGTGTTCGGGGCCATCTTACCAAGACCCGAGTGCAGGGGGTGGCGCCATTACGTGCTGCATTCCCCTCCCCGACATTCATACTCAAATATCTAAACATTACATATATTTCGTTGCAGATATTTCGTCATAGGATTCGAATGCTGCTCTTGGATCTCCTCACCCCTTTCGCAGGCTTCTCACCCATCTGCCTACCATCCGCCATCTCAAGACTCTCCTCCTTGAGCTTCATTGTCGGGCTCTCGCCCTCCGTCAGCATCCAACTCCACGCTACACCTGCCCCGCTCACTACAAATAAGTAACCCCACCAGACAAGCCCCACGATACCCCTGTCCACCCCCCAGCCGAAGATAACGCCTCCGAGTGCTGGGCCCACGGCCCGGCTCAGACTGCTGAGCATGTTGCCCCCGCCGTGGACGGCGCCGAGGGCTCGGGGCGAGGGCGCTGAGTTGGTGAGCAGGATGACGCTGCTGGGGATGCCGAATGTGCGGGCTGTGACTTGCATGAAGAGGATGAAGGCTATCCCGGCGCCCTGGAAGATGGGATGCGAGCTTGAGATCAAGCACAGGTAGGGGGCGAGCAGGTAGGCGAGCGGAAACATGGCGAGTGCGACTCGGTAGCTGCGAAGGGTGCCGAGCCAGGCCTGGAGGGAAGGATAGATGCAGAGTTGGATGAGGATCCCGAAGACGCCGAAAGCCGAGAGGAACAAGCCGATGGTCGGGGAAGGGAGGCCGAGGCCGCCGATGAACTTGGTAGCGGAGGTGGAGGGGGCCTCGGAGGGGGGTGTTGAGAGGAAGACGGGGAAGACTTGCATGAAGGCCGAGTTGTGGAGAGGGAGGAGGGCGAAAGAGATGATGGTGAAGAGGACTTCGCGGGTCCAGATGGCTGGATCGGTCATGGACAGTCTCGGGCGTGACGGTGGCAGGGACCTGAATTCCCGGAGGGGAGCCTGCGACGCTCCTGGCGACGGAGAGCGCATGTCCACGAGGTCTGTATCGCTGTCGCTGTCGGTCTGGTCCCCGCCATCCACGGCCATGTAGGCAGAAGAGCGCCTCCTCAGGACCACACGGCTGAAGAGCCTGCCGATGGCAGCTCCAACAACGAGTCCGCGGTCCTTCTCCTCCTCCAGGCGTGGCATGGTCTCCTTCAATCCGAACACCGCCAGGCACAGGCTCCCTACCAACGCTCCGGCATTGCACATGGTCGGCAGGGCAAATGGGAATGCTCGCATCCACGCAACGCCCCGAGGCTCGCTCGCCAAGTTCCAAAGCCCAGATGGCCCGAAGAGCCACGGAAGGTTCACGACGGGATCCGCCAGACACCCTCCCAGCGCCAACCCGATCACCACTCCCGAGTTGAACACCAGCGGCAGCAACAAGAAGGCCCTGCTCTGGTATTTCCTCTCCACGACGATCTCCGCAGTCATGGTGCGCATCACCCCAATGTTCCCGTTCCCGATACCCGCCAGAACCCTCCAGCCCATCACGGCTGGGAGGGTCGTCGCGAAGCCAAAGCCCACATTCGATACGATAGACAGCCCCAGCCCGAGAACGATGGTTGGTTTCCTGCCGTAGTGATTCGCGAAGCTCGCCCACGGCACCGAGGTCGCGAACTGCGCGAGCGCAAACAGCGCGACCAGCAAGCCGGCCTGGCGCGAAATCGACGCGGGGCTCGTCGTGTCGCCCGTCTGGAGGGATCGGATGAGGTAGTAGAGGTAGGGGAGGAGGCAGGTGTTCGACAGCGGTTCGGCGAGGCGGCAGAGGGCGAGGATGAGCAGTTGGCGTTTGTGCGGGAGGGACATCCAAGTCACCGGCGGCTCCGGCTGAGGCACTCTGGCGGCGCCGGCGCCATTGCTGGAGCTGGGAGGGGGCATCGTGATGGTTGGAAGCAGTTGGGCCCGAATTCCCAATCTGCTGCCACCGACAGGAGGGATGGCCTCCTCGTGGTACCCTCAGCCGGTCGACGAGCACGAGAGGAGGGAACCCCTCCTCGCGACCGAGGGAAGACGCAATCCGGGAGAGTTGAATAAAAGATGCGGGATAGAATGATCGTCGCTAAGGATTAGCACCCAGGGGTAAACGAGCGATACCCTTCTCTTCCTCTCCCAGTGATTAGTGAGAAGCGTGCGGTAGATCAAAAACGAATGCGGAGAGTGAATGAAATGAAGGACGTGTATCTCTTGACAACTTCTCCATGGCGAGCAGCCCGAGGGAACGGAGAGGTGGCCGTGAGCTTTAGGTGCTTTGGCTGTACCCTCCTCCCGGTGTTCCTGGGGCCGTGCCCTCTCACGAATGTCAACACTGTCTGGACTATCGCGACGACGGGCATTATCAGCGAGCGCATTCTGAACTCCAGCTCGCCCAAGGAAGGCCGATCCTCCGGCCTGGTCGTCGCGTCTGATGAGAGGTGGCAACTGACGGCGGCGTCAACAAACACGCCCTCCCTCTTGGATCCGTCACGCCGATCGCTCGAGCCCCGCGGGGGGACTGGGTAGGATCCCGCCTGGAACGCACGCCAGAGGACGCGTTCGTAACGGCACGAGAGGTCACATGAATTATGTCGACAGATGAAGCTCGAGGAAACAAAAGCTTTATGAAAAGGTTACAACAAATTAGATTTAAGATTTTTAATCTATACTATCCGATATATTTGAAGAGAGAATAGTATTCCTGATTAGCAAGTAAAAAAAGGCTAGAACTTATAGAGGAATTCGCTAAGCAAAGGTATAATTAAGCGAAAGTATAAGAAAATTAGACAATTGATGATTTTTTATAATATTGTTGAAAGTGATAAGTATTGTATTAAAATAGGGCAGGGTCGAATGTAAGAATAATTTTTTTAATTTCCTTAGAATAGCAACCTTATGTAGTAAGCACTTAGAAAGAAGGCTAAGATATATCGATTATAGTTTAGGCTTACTTTTATATTAAATATATGTAACGACATAGAATCACCTGCGATACGGTATCAAGTATAGTAGCAAGAAAGGAGGTATAGAGGCGTATTCTATAGGTCTAATATTAAGAGAATGAAGAGATTGAAGAATACTTTATAGGAGAGAGTCTTCCTCTTTAAATACATAAGCCAGAAGCCCTATAGTCCGTTCACGTGATATCATAGAAGAATATCCTAGTACACCTTATTAAGGTCGAATCGGGGTATCCCTGCCTTTATCGAGATTAAAACTTCAAACGCTATAACTCCGAGATATCGAAGAGCTACTCCGGGGCGTTATCGTTTTAATATAAAGCTATTCGATATTCAAATTCCCATGTAATAGATTAAGATCCTATTACTAAGAAGAATAGATATACTACAAAGTTATACTGAGAAGTTCCTAAAGACTAATTACCTACTTACTATCCCGATAGCTATAAATTCATATATAATAACGCCCCTATTTACATTATTAAGAATATTACCAATTAGTTAAGGCAAAATAGAATAGAAGTGGTTGATCATCCACCGTATAGTCTAGATTTGAATCCTATTAAACACCTTTAATAGCATCTTAAAAATTAGATATATAAATTATATCTAGGGCTTCTAAAGACAGAAACTAGTTAAAAAGTAAAAAAACCTATTGATAAAGCACTTTAGAAAGCTTAAGAAGCTCTACTAGATGAGCTATTTTCAATTAGTAGCAAGTAGTATGCCAAAGCGAGTAAAAGCAGTATCAGAAGCAAATAGATAGCATATAAAAACTAAGAGATATAATATTAATAAGAAGATAAAAATACCTCTTATAAACGTTTTAACTCAAAAATTAAAAGAGATGATAATGTACTTATTTTTTAATTCGCCTTTATATATGAGAGATTTACTTTGAAAAAGCAAGGGCGATTCAAACTTATCTATAGTGCTGCATCTTGATAATCACAACTCAAGTTTCGATTGAAACATTTGCAGGGTGTACTTGAATGACCGACCTTTCCAAATTTCAATTAGTATTTTTCCGCCCTCAAACTCCAACTGCGCTACTTTGCTACTTTGCTGCGACACCTGCTTTCCCTACCTCTTCGCGAGCCCCGAGCTAAAGAGGAGGCGGGCCGGCAAGTAGAATCGGATTGAAAAGGTTTAGAAGACTCATATGTGTATAGATATATATAATTCGATTCATCATTCTTCTAACCTTATCCCCTTTCGCGGTATCTTCCGAATACAGGATCATCTTCCGCCGAAGCAACTAAGCGTCAGTCGCGTGTGCACCCACGCCCAGAGGATCCGGCCACTCGAGGCCACGAAGACGAGAAAGGCTCTGAGGCTGTTGGCACCGGCATACCATCCCATCCACGTGTCCAGGCCCGAGAGACGCACGTGAGTGAGCACGCCTTTGTATTCGAGACCAGTCCGGTCCATCGACCTGCCGACGGACTTGTTTACTTTTACTCTGCCCCCACACGTGCCAGGACTCGGCTCTGGCCACGACTGAGGCGTGTCCCCTTGACGCGACACCCAGGCTTTGATTCGAGGCGGCTGGGCGTCGGTTGTTTTCCTTTATTTACTCACACGGTGCCTCTCGCTTGATTCTGGATGGGGGACGGCTTCCAAGAGTCTCGCCGGTTGATTCACAGCTGCGACCCCAGTGCTACAGGGAATTGGCCCTCCTCACTTTGCTCGGCTTGAATCAGGGTCAGCTCAGGGGCCACTTGGTGGCAGCTGTCGAACCCACTTCCCCCAGTTCCGCCCCCCGCGTGATCTCTCTTGTTTTGTTTTGGTCGCAATTTGACGTCTTGGCCAGCCGCCTCGAGCTCTACTCTCTCTCTCTCTCTCTCTCTCTCTCTCTCTCTCCACCCCGCGAACGTTGTTTGTCTTGTTGTTGCGCGGCATCTTGGATCGGCATGGACACCAAAACTGCTTGGCCCCGCGTCGCACCAGACGTCCGGACAGGTGGAGTGGCTTTCCCTTGCGTGTCGGCGGCATGGCAGCGTGCTCTGGTCTCTCCTGTTTGGCATTGGCGCCCGCTGCTGTGACGGTTCCCCCCCGCCCAGTCCTCGTCGACTCGTAGATGGTCAAGAAAGAAGAAGCACCGCAAATCAATCAATGAATGCGACGCGGTCACGTCCCGGGCCCCAAGCTGTCCACGCCGCGCTCCGTGCAGCCGGGGGAAATCGAGCTCTCTTGGCTGAGGTTTGGCGTTCGTTTAGCTCGCATACCACGCCTTCTCGTCATCCCCCATTCTCTACCCCGCGGCCGAGGAGACGACTTGACTTTGGCGAAGAGATCCGTAGAAGACCAGCCTGGTTGGCTTTTCCTCGCGCGTGATCACGATGCCCAGGGACTCCAGATCTTCCTCCCATGTCGGCCATCGAGCAGCCAGGGTCTCCGGGTCACAATTGACTTCAGCCTCCCTCCCTGCGGTACGAGGTGTCGACGCGGCGACGGCGACGGCGACGGCGACGGACTTTCTCGAGGAGCCGAGGTCAGGTCAGGAAGCACGACGTGCGCTGGCCTTCCCCGTCACCAAGCCGCAACCCTTCACCGGATGGCAAGCGAAGATCACGGCTCGCATACAGGCCCGACGAGCGTCAACAAACATACTTTTTTCCTCATCTCCCCAGTGGGCTTATTGCAAATAAGACGCAAAGGTTCTTGCGCTCTCGCGCTTGGCCAAGCGCGGGGATGTCTCTCTCTCTCTCTCTCTCCCTCTCTCCTCCCCCTCGTCAGACGTTCCACCCGCCTCTCGTCGGCCCTCTCGCTTCCTGGCTGAGATGGCAGGTCACGTGGCCGAAATCCCATGCATCCAGCTGCCAGCAGCCAGCAGTCCACATTGACACATTCAACACCCATCCACCCCCCAACCTACCCATCCATCCATCCATCCGCATGCCAGCCAGGTCGACAGGCAACCTTCGCCGTCAGAGCAGCGTGACCCAGACGAGGATGAGAGCCAGCATCGTTTGGGTTCCAGCAGGCCGAGTGCCTGCTGCGAGATGCTTCAGGGCGTCCTGGTACTCTAGCCAACCCGGTAGCTCAGACGGTAAGCTGCCTACCTACCTTGTCCTCTGTCCAGAACTCTACTGTTGGGGAGAATGCAGCATGCCATGCCGCTGCGCATACACGGCGAGCTCGAGTTACTTCGTTCATGGCTCCGTACTTCCTCGCAGGCCAAACCAACACCACATCACTTCGTACTTCGACTTGACTCCAATACAATCAATCGTACAGTCGCGTACGACCAAAGACTACCAAGGGTGCTTTGCCGCAAAGTGCATTAGCAGGGTTTGATATACTTTTCTGGTGGTGTTTTTTGGGCCTGCGACGAATGAACTTCGACATTACTGTACTCCGCCAAGAGACCAAGACATGAGTTGCATCTGGGGCCCCAGGCCTGCCAACCGGAAATTTGGACCATGAAATGTCTCGCTCATAATACCGAGTGGGGTCGAGTGGAGTACGGCACAGTGCAATACCGCACAGTACCGCACAGGGCGGTACAGCTCTAGTAAGGATATATAGACTCGACTCCCCCCCTTGGATGCAGTCACTGTCGAGCATCCAGCATCCAGTACCCCGCCTCCAACATATCCAGCCTCCTCGTCCTGGCCATCAGGTCTCATCCCATCTCACCCTGGGTCTGGAGGGCTCCGTCGAGTCCGAGCAAGAGCGCGGAAAATGGAGAAGATTGGCCACAGCGAAACATCGGGAGACCTCGACATCTCCAAGGATGCCAAAGCAGACAACGAAGACCTATCTTCATCTGTGGCCCCCAAGTCGATTGACGACGCTCCTCAGTTCGATGCCCAGCAGACCAAGAAGCTGCTCCGCAAGCTCGACTGGCACATTGTCCCATTTCTTGCGTTGCTCTACCTGTAAGTCGCCATGCTACATATGTATACGACATATTCCACAGACCCGTGTCCTTTTTTGGGGGGAGAAAGAGAGAGAGAGAGAGAGAGAGAGAGCGAGATCGAGAGCGAGAAGGGAATAAGAAGAGGAAGAGGAAGAAAACTCTGGAACATCGCTTGCTGATCTCCTCTTCCTAGCCTTTCCTTTTTGGATCGGACCAACATTGGAAATGCCAAATTATTCAACCTGCAAAAGGACCTGGGCATGCCCACCTCGGGCCCCGACGCGATTCAGTACAACCATGCCTTGGCGGTATTCTTCCCCTTCTACGTCGCAGCGGAGATCCCGTCCAACATGATGATGAAGCGTCTCCGGCCCAGCGTATGGCTCACGATCATCATGATGTAAGTCTACGCCTTTTACAGATCAGAAGAAGCATCAGCGGCTGACCCCCCAACCCCTCAGCGGATGGGCCGCTTGTACGATATGCTTGGGCTTTGTCAGCAACTTCCACGGCCTCCTGGTTGCTCGGATCTTTCTTGGTATCTGCGAGGGCGGCCTGTTCCCTGGTGTCACCTACTACATCACCATGTGGTACGCTCGCCATGAGTGTGGCCTCCGCATGGCCCTCTTCTTCTCTGCTGCGACCGCCGCGGGGGCCTTCGGCGGCCTCCTCGCTTTCGGAATCGGTCAGATGGACGGCGTTGCTGGTAGGGGCGGCTGGTCTTGGATCTTCATCCTCGAGGGAATAGCGACGATGCTCGTAGCCTTTGTCGCATACTGGGCTATCCACGACTACCCCGACACGTGAGTCCTCTCTTGCTCTTCCTCTTGCTCTTCCTCTCGCTCTCCCCCTTCCTCACGACACTGCATTCGCCGGCATCAGCGCTAACCCTACCTAGTGCCAAGTTCCTCACCGAGGAGGAGCGCACGGAGGTCGCGCGCCGTCTGAAAGCGGATCGCAGCTCTCTCGCAGACGAGTTCAACCTCAAGTTCGCCAAGGATGCCTTTAAAGACTGGAAGATCTACGTGCACATGTTCATCACCATCGGCATCTACACCCCTCTGTACTCCATCTCGCTCTTCCTGCCCACCATCGTCAAGAACATGGGCTACTCTAACGAGGAATCCCAGCTGATGACCGTGCCTCCATACGTCGTAGCCTGTATCTTCACCATCGGGACTGGGTACTATGCCGATAAGCTGAAGCAGCGCGGCGTCTTCATGCTGGCCCATCAGGTGTCGGCCATGGTTGGCTTCGCCATGTTGGCCTCTTCCGGCAAGCCCGGTGTGCAGTATACCGGGACGTTCCTGGCCACCTCGGGCATCTACCCACTCGTGCCGATGGGCGTGGCGTGGAACGGAAACAACATCGGGGGCTCGCTCAAGCGCGGGGTTGGCATCGCCATGCACGTCGGATTTGGAAACCTAGGTGGGGCCATCTCGGCCTATTGCTTCCTGCCCAAGTATTCGCCTCGGTATGTCTGATCCTCTCGCGGTCCCCTCCGCATCCCGTGATCCCTTTCCAGCTTGCGAGAGCGACCTCCTGACGAGTCTCACGTAGGTTCATCCCCGGTCACGCAACCCTCGCCTCCACAGTCGCCATGTCTTTCATGCTGACGGCCTTCATGACGACATGGCTGCGGCGTGAGAACGCGCGCCGCGACCAGTGGGCCTTGGAGAACAACCGGCAGCCCGAGAACTACACCGAGCAAGAGAAGAACGCCGAGCGCGAGTTGGGGGATTACGCTACCTTCTACCGGTATACGGTATAGGCCAGTACGCGACTCGGAACCGGGCTCTCTCTGTTTGCGAGAGGTGGGGTTGGAAACATTGCTCCGAGTCGGCAAGGCTTGAGGAGGTCGTCGACTTGACATGTATCTTAGCCGCGTAAAGATATGGGCGCAGCGGTATACAGAGGGAGCTTTGAATGTCGATGTAGATAATACTAATTACAGACCCAAGCTATTAACAATGATTAGAGATCAAGGGCTGTGCTGCGGTAGAGCAGAAGACGAGAACGACTTGGAAGAAAATAAAAGGACGAGGAGGAGATTTGCATTGGATTGGATCAGGATGTAGGGAGCGAGTATGTGTATTGAGGTTTATGTTGAGGAGGTAAGGGGGGCATTAGGGCGCGATTGGCGCGCGTGTGGTAACTGAAAATCGGCGGCGCTAGGACTGTTATAAACACCGGTTTATATTTCAACGGCCGATTCAGCGTTTAGTAATATACAAGAAATTGCCTTGACAAAACTGTCTTGAGAAACTAGCTTAACTTATGCTTGTGTTGCAAGACTTTTTCGCAAGTCGGAGATAAAAATATCGATTTCGAACTTACAATCTCGTCGATCAAAGGGGCTAGTTTGGTGCGTTAGACTCAAGAAGCCGAACCCTGCACTTAAGCTTGTCGAGCTCCTTATATAGTAGTAGCAATACTAGGATCCGCTGCTTGTATATATTCTCCAATAAGAACAGCTCCTCTACGGTACTAGTAAGTGTCCTTGGACCGGTAGGTTTCTACTCTGCAAAACTCGCCTCTAAATCCGCTACCAAATTTGACGATTTTCTCCTTTTCCATCTCGTCCTCCCTGGTCTGGAGAACATCTCGCCCAGACTACATCGCCAGACGGGCTTCCGAAGTCTGGGCTTCGGGACCATCATCGCGGCTCGAGCATCGACGTCTGGCTCTATGCGCCCTTTGCCCCGGCGGTCTCCTTCCCTGCCGTTGACGTGTCCCTGGGCCGTTCGATCTCTCCTGATCCATCTGGCTGTCTGTGTTGCTCGATCGTGGACTTCTGACCGGCTCGGCGGGTGTGGTGGGAGCCGTGTGACAAGGGGAGGGCAGTCATCGAGCAAGATAAAGTGGCCATGCTTGTCCAGAGAGGAGAAGTGCAGATAAGATCATGGGAGTGAGCCGGTTTTAGGCTAGTGCAGGGCATGCACCTTGGCACTGTATCCATGGAGATTGATCAGATTGAGTATCGCTGGACGGTTCGCCGGTGGTATCGTCCTCTTTAAAACGTGGTCCCGCGAGATACGCGTCTCATTATTGCCATGTATTTTCAATCCAGAAAAGCAATGTCAGGCGCGAACGCTTGTAGCTTGCAGGTCTATTCAGTGCTATCAGATCCTAGAAGTACGATCTATCCTGACTACAGAATATGAAAGGCTACGATGGACCGTGAAGGATCTCAAACGTTTTCGCCTTCGCCTCTCGACCCCGGCCTCACTATCTCTTCTTCGACGAATGCTTTTTGAACCGCTGATTCCAGATTCACAAATCCGAAAGCGATCACAACAAGTCCGCTCAAGCAGGCCAGCCATAAATACGGTAGTCCCAGCCAGAGGCCCTTCCACTCCATCCCTTTCGTAAAGAAGTAGGCTAGCGACGGCCCTGCAAACATCGCTCCGATGGCTTCTACCATGCCGACCAGCGTATAGATCCTCGACGTATGCTGCGGATCGACAAAAGCGGCTATGAGTGCCCGGGTCAGCGGGGCCAAGCCGTCCCCGAGAGTTGCGACTAGGATTCCCATCAAAACAATGGAGATGCTGGGACCGCCGAGAAGAATTACTCCGAGTGTTGCAACGGCCGCCGAACATTGTGCGAGAAGAAGATCTTTTCTGGCTGCAGTAAATCGGAACGGCAACCTGGGAGACATGAGGAGTTTTGAGAGCCCAGGAAGAGCGACAAGGAGGGTGAACACGCTTGCGATGCCGCGGATCGAGAGCAGATAGCCCGTCTGTGCTAGTGGCCAGCCAAATCGCTTGCTAAAGTACTGCAAGAAGAATTGTGTTATTCCGAGGACCGAAGGCATGAATTGTAAAAAGGTGAAGAGGATTATGGCCAGAGAAGTTGACTTGAGCATAGTGAAAGACTCGAAGAGCTGAGCCAAGGTATGCTGAAGGTGGGATGTGACGCTCGATATGATTGATTGTTCTTGTGGTAGATCTTCTTCTGCCTCGGACTTTGTAGGTAACGTTTCTGGGATGATGAAAATCAGAGCGGTGCCGATTGGCAGGAGAACCAGTGTCGTGCAGAGCGGAACCCAAGGAGATACGGTCTGCACAAGTCTAGAGGCAAGTACGGGGCCTATCAGGTTTGCTGCGAAAGTTGCAAGCGCAATTACAGAAAACGCGGATGCCCTAGGTATAATTAGATTGCAGGATGGCCAGTGACATCTGCCATCGCGTACCTGTTGGCCGGCAAGTTAACATCGGCTACTATAGAGTAGAGAACTGATGTGGTGACCGGTGTGCCGCCACCAATGACTTCAAATATAGAAGTATAGATGATCAGGTGGATTGGGATTGTCCGCCAGAAACGAAGTACCGCAAAGTTTGCAAGCATTGCCAGCATCACACCAACCATAGTAAGCAGGAAGATAGGCTTCCGGCCGATTCTACAGAGTCAGTACGTCTGTTTTTGAATGAGAGCAAGAAATAAGTGCCTACTTATCGGCAAGAATGCCATACGGGAACGCAAATGCAAATCCTAGGAAACGTATTTAGCCTCGCCTTTAGATTTGACCAGATCTGACAAGGTACCGACAGCTGCTTCAACGGACGCGATTAATCCTGTCAGGTAGGCCAGCTCTGACTGGATCTCGTCGCGCTTGCAAAGCTTTTCATCGATAGCTCCGTTTCGCCCATCGAGAGTATCATAGAAGCGATGACAGAGAACGTCTTCCAAAATTCTCGTCGTCGGGACGATAACAAGCGTTCCTCCCGATCCCAGAATAACAAATGCAAGGGCAACGATGAATGTGATGCCCCGAGGAGATGTGACTTGAAATTTCCACGCTGATGTCGTCCTTTGAGGATTTTGTCGTGATCCGGTCAAGAGTGGGGTTGCCTCGCCAGGGGCTTTGGACACGACGGTCATGTTTCTGCTTCTCCAAGAGTTTCTCAAGGTACTCGTTCGGCGCCACCAGGATGAAGCTGTCATTCCGAAGCTGTGACGTGTGTTGATGTTGTTTCGCGAACAATTTCGCCTGAAGATCAGATTAGATAACTAGTGCCAGTATCGATCCGCAGAGCCCCCTTTTCTTTTTACGGGAGGAGGCGAACCAATCAGAAGAACTATGCTGCCTCGTAAGTTGGCCTGTGAGGCATCGGTTGGAAATAGGAAGGGGGCGATATACACAGAACCTCTCGAAGCTGAGTCTACCTTTGTTGCATTTGAGATATTGCAACTTCTGTTATTCATTGAAGTAATAAAAATATTTCAGTCCACCAACAAATCTGAGTCCGAAAACGGTAGGCATGGATTGATTGAATAATGCGTACATTTTCGTCTATACCGAAACTGCTAAAAGACCCTTGTGAAAAGAATGAAATCTAACGATTCAGAGAAAGAAAGCTGAACGGTCTAAGCCCCGATTTGTGGCTAAATTATCATCAACTTGAAGATTCCTAGATTCCTCGGATTTTTTTCCCCGAGTACAAAGGATCAGGTTCCGGGGCATTGGGCTTCGAGCAGTTGATTATCAGGAATTGATCAGAGTGGCACGAGGCTATGTGGCATACCAACACCCAACCTACTCTATCTCTATGCATACCTGCCGTACTGAAAAGCGAAAATTCTTCTTAATTACCAACTTGGTATTTTCTCCTTTTAATATGCTATATTGGTTTTGATATAACTAGTACAAGCGGAAAATGCCGCAGTTGGATTAAGTATAAGAAAAAGATAGTACGAAACCTGCTTACAATGCCTTCTTTAGCCAAATATGCCTAGAGTCCATATTCCTTAGATCGCGGCCAAAACTCCTATAGTTGAGTCAAGCGCTGGCCTCTTTAGGTCTCAAGTTCTCTGAAGAAGTGCTTAAACAGACAGAGTCGCCACAAGTTCCTTGTCCCAGAATGAGCTTTCTTCATTCATAGCAGCTAATTGTCCAGTTTTATAAAGCGGCTTACTAATTATCAGTAACCTCTTAACTGTAACCCTTCTTATCGACCGTCTTACTTGCAAAGATAAGGCTTCGAAGCAATAAAGGCTCTGAACAATATTCTCTTCCTCCCTCTTTCTTTGCATATTATAACTTGCCTTATTGACTCTCGTATCTATTGTTAGGTCCTTTCTCTATTTGTAAATATATGTTTAGATAAGACTAGAGTGCAAAGACGGAGATCGAAAGTAGAAGCCATATTGTAAGAGGGGGTGGATTCATACGTTTCAAGCCTTTTTGTCACAAGAGGCACTGTCGGTTGTGTGGATGAGAGATGCATTGTGCTATTGTGTTCAAAGTTCTCCTCGGGGTAGCTGTCTGCTAGGATGGTGCTAGGAAGGTGCTAATTCATGTTCCTAGCATCGCAATGATGCCTCCGGGCATATTCTCTTGCGCCTGCTCGTGTGTGCTGCCACCTGCATGTGACCCGTTTTGATAACTCGATATTGAAAGAACCTAATCTCGGCTCTGTATAATATTCAAGAGCCTGCAGGTCTGCAGGAGATACTACGTACAGCTGTTGAGTCATTGCCTCTCACCTCGTCTTAGCATTGCTTTCCCTAAAAAATACATAATAATTTTGAGCTAATTATAATAATGGCAATATATCCGTTTTGACGAAATACGAGGTTGCGGCTTTATTAAATCTTATTATAAACCACTTATTCCTGTTATATCATAACAATACAACATATAGATAAAACCTTCGATATCTCTAATTTCGGCTTGTAAATTGAACAAAAGCGGCGTGGGTAGGTTTGTATTCGAGATGGACGTGTGCAGTATAGCCTCGTGCCATGTGAATTGATGCTAACTATCAAAGTACGTCATTCCCTCGACAATAAGACGAGCGATCAGCAGCGGGCTTTTGATCTGCGGTACTCGAAGGAGACATAGTATGGAACATGCTTCTCTTCTCTCGCAGACACCATGAGTCAGAACCTACCAACCAGAGCCCTAGAAGCAGGGAGATACGGCTATGCTAATAAGAAAGCGAGAGTCAACCGAGCCTCGAACTTGAACATGATCAAAAAGATCAAGTTTTGAGGATTGTCTGCGAAGCAAGCCAGTTGTTTAATTTTGTCGACAGCTCAGAGGAAGCATAAAACTACTCTCGAGGAGTCAGGCTCAACTCTTGACGAGTCTAGTCGAAAGCGCTATTCAACGCTAAACTAAATGACTAAAGTGCAGTATGCTACTCCGAGTGGCCATCCTTACTGACAACGGAGAACTTTGCGAGTAGGTTTTGACGCATGGTGTCTGCGATACTAAGAAAACGGGAGTAGACCCCAGAGCACCGGGCGACAGCCATCTGGATGAAGATCACCCACGCAGTGCATTAGTCGCATAAACCTTGATGTACTTAGTACATGGGGAAATAATCTGAGGTTTTCTGTCTGTGCGCTATACTAGAACTTTCTTTTGCGCAGGGGTTTCGATAGGGGGTACTTGAAGCTTGGGAATCAATAACAGTTGAGATAATTAGAGATTTGATTAAGGAAATGCCAAATAGATGTAAAGCAGTGATTGACGCAAAAGGTGGCTATACAAAATACTAAGGAATTCAATGAAAGCAGCATTGCCAAGAACCTAGTGTGCACAGACAGAAAGCCTCAGAGTATTTCCCCATGTACTAAGTACGTCAGCTAAGTCTGGATAATTTCGGACCTATCAAGCATTTTCTCCAAACTCTGACTTGAAGCTAGACTCTGATGAATTCACCCCGAAGCTTGGCTATGAAGCCCGAGGCTTGGCAAAATTCGGCCCAAGTTTGGCCTCGCCTACAGTCATCACACAACAGAGACGGGAAACCCTGGCCCCGGCCATCCACCCGGACCAGAGCTATGGGTTTGCGTATATCTTCTCCCTCACGCAGACGGCGGATGGAAATCCGCTCGAATCGTATCCGCTGTCTGCCCCGATCACAAGAGGAATACCAGGGACGGAGTAGCTCTCCAACTGACTTTCACTGCGGGAGATCCATCCGGCAACCCCCTCGGTCTGAGCCGGGTATGCCTGCTCCCAATTTTCTTGCTTGTTTCGACCCACTGATCACCACCCCATGAACAGGGGGACACAGCTGCCTCAACAAAAGAGCGAGAGCAGGCCGAGTTCCTAGGCCTTCATATTATCTAAAGTTCTATGATGTTCGGAGGATTCCAATTACCTTCGCTTCGGGCAGATGACTGCACCGGAGTGATGCCCAAGAAAAGTAGGGGTTTCTTGCTAGCTCGCTTCTGAGCATCCAAGGTGGAAGTGCCATCTCGGAGTGGACTGGGGGATGAAGGTCCGAGACTCTACTACGATCAGCTATTCTCCCGAGCAGCGGGGTCCTCGACGGGAAGTTTTGGCCAACGCCGTTCGCGAAATCAAGAACATCGGGAGAGCGCCCAGGCTCAACGCAACAGCAGATATCGACGAGACGGTATTCGGCTCCCAACTTCCGACTCGATGGCAATGCGCGAAGGTGGTGTGAAGGGTAGCAGGTGTCAAGCGCCTACGAAGCTGCGATCTGCTAGGACTAGAAGAGAGAGTCGGGCGCTACGACTCTACTTGACTATCACCGCGCGGGTGAGCGGGAATCGGCACGTGATCACCATAGGAGTCTGGGCCAAGGCGTTTCTGATGAGCATTGCGGTGCACCTCCATACGCGCTGAACAGACGGTGTTTGCCAACATTGCTGCAGTGGCATTTACGTTGGCTAGCTCCGTCTCTGGTCTCGTGTACACATCCCTGGGTGCGACCCACCCAAAGGCAGGTAAGGATGTACTATACGCAGTTTGGTGGTCGAGAACTTCCTGTCACCGGTGGAAAAGACGAATCTACTCTCTCGCCAGGGCCATCTGGCCAGTGAGCAATTAGAGCCAGCTGCGTGAGCCAGGCTGATGTTTGCTGACATCTCCGCCAAAAAGGGGGGCCGATCTTGGAACCGAGACTCGGTCATCAGCTCGCTTATCGCTTGCAGAGGTCGCTTGGCGTTGATGGCGTCTCGTTGGCATCGAAAGTGGAGGAAGAGAACCGGGATCGCAGGTCCGCAGGACAAGCAAGGACGGAGAGCCAACAACGACACGAGGCACCGCTGTCCATGCAAGCAGTAAAGCTGGAGTGGAATGAATACGTACTGGCATCGACCTATCGTAGCCTCGTGCGAGGGAGAAGGCGGACTCGACAAATACAAGTACTACCATCAATAATTCAAATATTCCTCGTGATGCCGGGCTCAATCTTCTCCAAGGTCTCGAGCAGCTCGTCGTAAAACTTCACCTGCACCTCCTCCCCCTTCTTGCTCGTCACCCACTTGCTCGGCTCCTTGATCTGGCAGTCCTGCAAATACATCCCGTGCGTCTCTGCCTCGGCCGATGCCGCAAAGACCAGAGTTCGACTCCCCATCTCGGTAGTCCGAGCTAGAAAGAGCTTGCCAATCGGCGCCAGGATATTCAGTGGGAATGGAGCGTGTCGCATCAGCTGCGAGTGACAGAGTCCTGGGGACAGGGTGTTGAGGATGACTTGCGGTTTGCCGGACGCCGACATGGCGGACGCCAGTTCGCGAATGGCGAGGAGTTCGAGGAGTTTCGACACGTTGTATCGGTCGGACTGGTTCGCGGGATCCTTGAGAGCCGGAAGGATGGCGGGGGCGTCTTGCTCGACGAATCGTGCCTATCCCATGGTCAGTCCTCAGTGCCGCACCCGCGCAGAAAGCTACAGACCTGTTCGTGCGCTTGCGAAGATACGATGACCAGGCGGGGCGTGAGGTTGTACTTCAATGCATCCGCGCGAAGCTTGGGGAGCACTAACAGTGCGATCAGGAATGTCGAGATGACATTGACCGTCACCGTACTCTCCATCCCTTCCAGCTCGGCATAGTACGAGGTAGCTATGCCCGCATTCTCCACCAACACGTCCAGCCGGTCGAGCGTCGCAACCTTGCTGCAGAACTGTTTGACGCTCTCGTACGATCCCAGGTCCACGAGCCATACCTCCACCACGCCCGATCTCTTTGTGGATCCCTCTATGTCCCTCTTCGCCGCCTCACCCTTCTTTGGGTCTCGGCATGCTATTATGACCTTCGACGCACCCAGCCGTACAAAGTGCCTCGCGGCTTCGAGTCCCAGTCCGACATTACTCCCTGTCACGATGACTGTCTGGCCCGTGAAGTCGGCGGCGGGGTATGGCAGCGCCGTCCATTGAGACTTGAGGAAGGCGACGATGAAGCCCTCGGGGCTGTCGGGTTGACTCGTCAGACCTTGTATCTGGAGAAGTGGCAAAGCAAGCGGGTGGGGGGAGGGGGGGGGCGGGGAAGCGCAAGCTCGATGGAAACACAACCAACTCACAAGTTAAAGGGAGCAAGTGGGTTCCACATGGCTGGCTCTTGTGGGAAGCGTGCTGTGGGTAGCAGCTAGCTACCAGCTTCAAGGCGAAGGAATCCGTGTGTCACCGGAAGGTCGCAGAATCGAAGGGCATGGCTGTCAGATGAAGCGGGCGACCGGCGGACGACACAAGCTCTGCGAGCGGCCGGCGCCACGGCCTGGACAGAACTGGGCCTGCACGCTTTCGAGCGATGTC
Source organism: Diplocarpon mali (assembly GCA_024741835.1). Lineage (NCBI taxonomy): Eukaryota > Fungi > Ascomycota > Leotiomycetes > Helotiales > Drepanopezizaceae > Diplocarpon > Diplocarpon mali. The sequence continues at coordinate 483,636 of JAENRP010000002.1, forward strand.
TGCAAGCTACCTTGGACGTGCCGCAAGTATGTTTCCATCAGGAGTGTCGGGGTCAACTCCGACATTGAGCGGGCGGTGCTGGCGCCCAGGTCGTCCGGATCACGAGGATGACAGGCGCCCAGGGGTCCGCTCGCCGAGAAGCAGAGCGGGAGAATGGGAGAGCCGCCGCCTGTCTTGGACTGAGCGAAAGCGAGGGGATTGGGTAGGCCGACGGCGCCGTCTGCCCCCAGGAAACCTTGCGTTTCCCGAGCCCTGCGTGTTCGTGCGAGTGATCGGGCACAGAGGACATGGGAAGATCGGAGCCAGGGCCAAATCCCTCGCCCGAGTCAGAATTCCGGCGGTTGAGCATCGTGGCCGCGAGCATGTCGAGTCTCTCGAACCTTGAGAGATGGGGACGGGCCCGCCTCGCTCTCTGGTCTATGATTCCCGTGCACGTGCCGTCCGAGATGACTCTGTTGACTTGGCCGCTTGTGCTGACCTGCCCGGCCTCGAGCGCTTCGACGGCAAACGACCGGTAGAGGGGATGCTTCTCTGCGCCGGAGTGGAGAGCTCCCCGTCGATCCACCATCTGCGGAACAAAGAACACGAGGAGTCCATACGCCGCCCGCCATTGGAGCGCGAAGCTCTGCACCAAATGGCGTCGCTCGAGGCGTGAGAAAAAGACACGCGCGCGCGGCTGCTGCACTTGATGCTCCTGCGCCCTCCTGATTGTTTAGGAGTGTAGGAATGTAGTGGTCGGGGTCGGGGTCACGTGTACAGCATGTGACGAGAGTGAAGGAGGAGCGTGAATCTCGGGCGCACGGGCCAGCCTTGGCACAGGCTTACTCAAGTACTAACTCTCTCTCTCTCTCTTTCACTCTCCTTCTCACTCCCTCTCACTCCCTCTCACTCCCCCCNCCTCTCTCTCTTCTTACAATCAATCAACAGTTCAACGAGTCAAGCTCTCATGGAATTCGGAATGTCCCACTCGACCGCACAAGCGATGCAAAAGCGGCGGGAAGGAATTTGCCGGCGAATAGACGTGCGTGCCTCCTGGCCCCCCGTGCCACATTGACCGATTCCGACAATCCGGGATTGCTCCAACCCCGCGCGCCGGCACCGAAACGCACGCAACCGCATAGACGGGGGACAGTCGTGGCGCCAAGACCGCCGCATGGCGTTGAAGCATTTCGGACCACCTTGCAACTGATGTGGAAAACTCGTGTGATTTCGTACGCTCGAAAGCTTTTCATGTTCTTCTCTGCACACGGAGACTTCTTGTTCTTCCCATGATGCCTGCCCTGGGTTCGATCCATTAGTGGTGGCGATCCGTCCGTGTTGACATGAAAAGCACCGGACTTTATTCTAGGCCAAGCAAATACCAGCATTGGGAACACGAACGATGGATAATACGGTTGTCAGGTCACATATACTCTCGCATGGTGGTCCTTTATACCCTGCGGCAAATTACAAGGCTCTATCTAGTAGCTGGCGTCTTGGCTATCCAACCCAACTCAGCTCACTTATGAAGGCTAAAACAAACTGAACAGTGTCGGTTTCCTAAACCCACAGGGTACATTAATCGGACGCAAATGATAATACATCAGGTCTAAATTGTACCCATAATGAGGCTCTTCGAGTTGATACAGCCAAGTCAGCACATGGTGCCTGCTTTGTCGCAAGCGTTCTGTACAGTTGACCCTATACTAGGATCAATCCCAAGAGCTGCTTGGAGTAAGCTTGCAAGGTTCAATATCCTTTCATTCTGTGTTTTCGACACCTGCAGCAGAGCACGCTCGCCACGTCGACACTTCCGAAATCCTCTCAACCAGCTTCTGGGTTGTCGAGTCAAGCGTTTAAGCTGCGCAAAGTACAGGTTAGGGTCACTCAGTCACTGGTCGGGATTGGAGCCTCAAGCTTGCAGATGGCTTGGGTAGATGACAAGGTTAGTGCCCCTACAAAGGCCGCCAACAGAGAATGCAGTTCAGGTCCATTGCTCGTGCATTTTAGCACTCTATGGTGACCATCCCATATTTCCCAGGGAAGAAAACTCTGATCAAACGGCAGCTGAATCTCGAGAGCGGGGTATAGTGCATGCGTTGGTGGGAGTGTGTCAACTCGATGGCGTGTTGATTCGGTGTCTCGCGGTGGAAATCGTCGTCTCGTACCGCATTCCCGTTTTTCGAGCGCGGCGGTCCGAATGCAGAGCAGAACTCCACTGAAAAGTAAGAATCGAGCCATTTAGAGAAGGGCCCGAACGCGTCAAACTTGAGAAACCGCAAAAGCGGGCCGTTTTACCTATAGTTGTCTTATTTCCAATGTAGTAGGTCATATGCCGGGTAGTTTTCTAGCCATGCGGCCTCTGCTGTCTGGGTTTGAAATCATAATCCTGAAGTATGTTTGATTATACAGTAGGACTAATAAATAGTATTTTCAGGGAGACGATGACGCAACACCTGTACGCGGTATCTCCCACGAAACCGCATATTCTTAATATTCTTGCTAAAGAGTCTGCAAAGCCGAGACGAAGTCCTCTCGACTGGGAAATGTTAAGCCCTGAGTCGAATAGAGCTAATACTTTTGGAAGCTTTCGCACAAGCAATACTTGTACTGATATTTTAACAAATACCTTCGGCTCTCGACCTCATATACTTGGGGTTCCTTTAAACATACACTTATAGCTAAATGAAGGGCTTCATAGATATAGAAGGGAATAAGGTAGTTTATAGATGTAAGGAAGAGGAAGAGAGGAAAGTATATTTAAAGCCTGATGGCTTTAAGGATGTTCTTCAAAGGCTAAAGTTGATCGGACGGGTGTCGTTAATAGCTGCTTCCAATCAGCAGGACGCTTAGTATAATTACAATAGACAGACATCTAAGAAGGCGTCCTTGAAAAAGGAACCTGAGGCGGTTTGATCTATTCAAGCACCTTGTGAAGAACATAACTGCCCAAGACTTGAAGAGAATAACTACTAACCAAGGTATAGGTTAGACTCTGATTCGCCGAATCAAGGTCTCCTATAAGTTCAATAGACTATCCTAAATTCAAGCAGCTTTTATACCAGTTTCTCCTCAGACTCGATACGACCACAGCGTTTCCTGCTAGTCCCATGTAGTTCAGAATCAATAAAGCATATTGAGAGGGCAAAAAGCATGGCGCAGATCCGCTCACAGAGAGTCCAACTACGGGGCGTTTTGATCGGCTGCTCCCTTCTTCCAAGTACCGTGGATCAAGAAACTTACCAAACACGAAAGGGTGTCGTGACCAGGGGAGGGATATGGTTCCTCAACAAGAAAATACCAAAGGCTCAGTAGCTAGAGACTGATCAAGTCTGCTCAGGGGAGGAAGTCAAATGCTAACTTGAAGCTTACAGCGCTGACAATCCTACTTTGTCGAACCCGAACCAACGGCCACGTGAGAAGGTTGGAAGCAGGGGGTGGGGGAGCGGGTTTGATAAGTTTGCAAGGTCTCTTTACAGAGTTGTAGGTAATCAGTGTCGAGAGAAAGATGCTTCCCTTGATTGGGGTCGAGTCGAATGCGAGTACATGCGAGTGTTGAGCTCCTTATTCCTCTTTGAAGTTCCCGTCTCCGACGTCTCTTCCCTCGCCACTGACGGGGTGGAGAAGACGACCGCTGTACCGCTGCAGATATACCTCGTTGTGATATTTGTCTAGTCGGCGACAACGTGAGCGTCGGAATTCCTCCTCTTCTGCAGCGGGCTTCTGCGTTGGTCTGGGTCCCATGTACTCTGGAGGTCTCCCTGGGCTCCTCGGAGTCTCCGCAAGACCCGGATGTCTGAGTATCTCGGAGCATCTCTGAGCGGCTGCTGGCTTGATCCAACGCAGAAGCCGAGGCAGTGCTGGGGAGAGGATCTCCAAGTCGGCCGGACAGACTTTCGACCCTGGCCGCGTGGATAGGAAGAGGCCCTCATCGGCTTGGGGCTGACTCGAGCAGAGGTCAAGCTCGCGGTAGGGTTGGCGCCGTAGCTCCCCATCTCCTGATCTCCATACCAGGTGAGAGAGGTCTGAGCTATCGAGTCAAATCCCATTCGGCGTTGGGCGTTGCATCAAACCCTGGCTGTGAACTCGTGTCGCGAAGCTGGCTTGACGTGCGCTCACTCTGCACGCCCGTCTGACAAGGAGTATCTGGGTAGAGAGATACTACCCAGCGTTCTAGTATCCGAACCACAGGTCGGTGATCCAAGTCGCGAGTTATATCACTCTAGCTAACCCTTGCGTAGCTGGCTATCTTCGGCATTCTCCTTCCATCACTTCTAGTCGCCAACAGCCGCCCTGGTGCAGCAAGTCGGCCGAACGGGAGACTCCCCTGATCACGCTTCTCCCAGCGCCGCAGCTTCTGTCAAGGCCAGACAGAGTCACTGGGACTGGAGAGACGGGGAACTTTGCATCGCATCGTACTCTCCGATTCTCAGGGTGCAGATCCGGATCAGCCTGTCGCTTTCGCAGCTCCGATCGCCGCCCCAGGTTGCATACCACACATCATATATGTGGCTTTCGTGTGCTCTGAGCTGAAAGGAAGCGCCTCCAAAGCTGAGCTCTCGATTCCGAAACCCCTGGATATCCCATGGATGCTACAGGGACCGAACCGTATAGACGCGAGCGCCGACGTGCGTACTTAGCAGCGTGCCAGGCCGTGCTTCACCACCGAACACGTAACAGACGTCGTCCCTGCATGTCCCCAGCACCCAAGTCCCATCAGATCTGGAACTCCTCCGAGGTCGCGCTACGCTCGGCGCAATAACCGCCCCCCAGCCGTCCTACCGAACTCGTTGATCTCGATTGGTCGGGGTTGCTGCTCGAGGGTATTTCATCTTTGTACAATCGGAGGCAAAGCTCACACTTCCCTCTGCTGCCTTGGTAAACAGCCTCTTTTTTTCAACCCGGAGCAGCCTTACCGGTTCGCGGAACCACGACTCCTTGAATTCGAAAGCGATTTCCCTCGGCTGAGCAGGCCGCCCCCTGTAAACATGCCGTTATCTTTTGTTAGAGCCGCGTCAGAGCAGAAGGGGTGAGAGGCTATGCTTTGGTGCGAGAAGGAAAATGGCTATCACTGCTGCACGAACTGTCTACGATTGGAGAGGCTTCAGGTGTGATGAGAGTAGATCAAACTAGTTGTCTGGGAAATCTGTACTCACCCAGCCCAGTATCCCTCGAATCTACCTCTGTTGCGGATGATTGATGTGTGCATCTCTCTCTTTTATACGAACCTTTCTTGTTCATAATTGATCTCTCTCTCTCTCTCTCTCTCATGTAAACCTCTCTTACTAATAATTGATATACGCATCTCTCTCTCTCATGTAAACCTCTCTTACTAATAATTGATATACGCATCTCTCTTCTATACCAACCTCGCCTATACCCGATGACCTTCCTCTGCGCGTCTTGCTGTTCCAGAAATGCCAGCTCGGTCAACTTCTGCACTTGGAGGAGGATCTTCCGGCTAACGGCCCCGAACAGTAGGCCGGACCCAAGCGACCCGGACCACGGGGGGAGGGCGGGGTGCAAGCGACCAGACACTTCCCGCAGAGTGAAGCGGCACTTCCAGAGGGACGCTTGCTCTTGTTGACTTCCAACCTCGGCTATCTGGGAGCGACGGATCGGAGCACGGAAGGGTACCGCTGTCTTGCACGACCGGGATGACCAGGACCAGGACGTGCCACAGCCATCTTGCCCGTTGAGCAGAGAGAATCGATCGCACTCCGACTAGAGTGGTTTTTGCTCTGGTCGATGTTCTGCCTCTCGACCAACTGCACCTCGCTTCACGGCCGTGCCGACAACGCACCATAGCAACCTCCCCCAAGCTCTTCAGGCCTCACCAGCCGTCGTCTCCTCGCCGCGGGAGCCCGGATGAATCCTGCCATGGGATTCGGCCTGTACCGCGAGACTCTCTGCTTCGCAGCCAGGATCGAGGTCTCGGGACCGGGGCGGGTCGCCACCACGGCTGATGGCCCGTCCCGTCGTCCGGCACAACAAACATCTGCTCTCGCGGGCGGGGAGGTGGGGATGCGCGGCACAGCAAGCGACGTGTAGAGGTTGCAGGATCGCCCTACAGACTCCCGAGCACATCAGCCCGGGTCTGATACGTCTACATCGTCGCAGCAAGCTTTCCCGTGTTCCTGATACGAGGAGCTCGTGCTCGGCGGCACCCTGCGCTCCTGTTTTCCGCGCCT
>JAENRP010000002.1:497196-522631 GCA_024741835.1 Diplocarpon mali
GCATGGCGCCTCCTACCTCAGCTCCAAAGGGGACCGATACCAGATGGTCCTGCGAATACGATACCCTGCGTCGAGAAAACCTCTTTCGCAACCCTCCCCAAGATCACTCGGCATATCCAGCCCTGAAAGCTGCCATTGCACCTCATATCGAGTCCTTCAACGCACTATTTGGGGAGAACGGGACCATAGCCCAAGCCATTCTAGACATTGGTGAAAAGACTTTTCTGGATGGCGACGATCGACAAGGTCCTGCGGGCAAGAACACTCTCAGTATCAAGGTCGCAGAAGTCTTTGTGGAAAAGTCAATGCTGCCCGCAAGTAACAAATTCTCGACCAGGAATCGAGAGATCCTACCCGCAGAATGCAGGGAACGCCATGTGACGTATCGAGGGAAGATGAGTGCAAAGTTCGAGTTCAGAATAAATAACGGAGAACCAAAAACCTTCGTTCGAGAACTCGGCCAGCTTCCCCTGATGTTGATGGTAGGTTGAAAGTCCGGTCTCCAACCAATACTGACGCGTCCAGTCAAATCGATGTCATCTCGAAAAGAGCTCGCCTGCCAAACTCGTCCGGCTCAAAGAGGAGGCGGAGGAACTGGGCGGATACTTTGTGGTGAACGGTATCGAGAAGATAATTCGACTCCTCGTGGTGAACCGACGGAATTTTCCCATGGCGATTGAACGCCCTTCCTTCGAAGGCAGAGGCCCAGCATACTCGAAATACGGGATGCTTATGCGATCCGTACGGCCAGACCAGACTTCCCAGACCAACGTCCTTCACTACCTCAAGGATGGTAACGTTACCTTCCGATTCTCGTGGCGAAAGGCAGAATACCTCGTCCCAGTCATGATGGTGTTGAAGGCTCTGGTCGAAACGAATGACCGGGAAATCTTTGAGGGCCTGGTCGGAGCTGCGGGATCTGCAGGAGCTGAAAACACCTTCTTGACAGATCGGGTCGAGTTACTGCTGCGGACCTACAAGGCGTACGGCCTCTACACGAAGAGCAAGACTCGAGCACATCTGGGAGAGAAATTCCGCATCGTCTTGGGTGTCCCGGACACCATGTCAAACTACGATTGTGGAACCGAGTTCCTGCGCAAGATTGTCCTGGTCCACCTGGGAAACGCCAACGTCACGGAAGCCCAGGACAATGACAAGTTCAAGATGCTCCTTTTCATGACCCGGAAACTCTACGCTCTGGTCGCCGGGGACTGCGCCGTGGACAATCCTGACGCCATTCAGAACCAGGAAATACTATTGGGTGGTTTCTTGTACGGCATGATCATCAAGGAACGGCTCGACGACTGGCTCTCCACGCTGCTGAGGATAGCGGTGCAGGATTACTTGCGAAAGAACCCTGAACAAAACTTCGCCACCCCTCGATTCTTGAAAGACTTCCCTGTCAAGATTTGCGGGCGGACGAACGAGAATGTTGGTGGAATGCTCGAATATTTCATGTCCACGGGAAACCTGGTCAGTCCGACAGGATTGGATCTGCAGCAAACTTCGGGATTTACAGTCGTGGCCGAAAAGATCAACTTTTTACGGTTCATCAGTCATTTCCGCATGGTACATCGAGGTAGTTTCTTCGCCCAGCTCAAGACAACGACAGTTCGCAAGCTTCTACCTGAGAGTTGGGGCTTTCTATGCCCCGTCCACACTCCCGACGGAAGTCCTTGTGGCCTGCTGAACCACCTATCACACAAATGCCGCATCCTCACCAGTGCCTCGGACGTTTCGGCAATACCCAAAATAGTTGTCGATCTCGGTGTGGTAAGCTCAGGGTCATCTTCAACGAAAGAGAGCGTGGTCGTGACGCTTGACGGCAAAATCCTTGGATGGTGTACCCCAAAGCAGTCGCTGGCTATTGCTGACACTCTTCGGTTCTGGAAGGTCGAAGGAAGTCACAATGTCCCCAGAGACCTTGAAATCTGCTGGGTGCCCAGTTCCCACGGTGGTCAGTACCCTGGAATATACATGTCCGCGACTCCATCTCGGATGGTGCGCCCAGTCAAGTACCTTCCCCTAGACTCCGAAGATCTCGTTGGGCCGCAAGAGCAGCCTTTTATGTCCATCGCTGTGACGGAACCCGAAATCATATCCGGTGAATCCACCCACGTCGAGTTCGACCCCACCAACATCCTCTCCATCCTTGCCAACATGACCCCCTTCTCCGATTTCAACCAATCGCCCCGAAACATGTACCAGTGCCAGATGGGAAAACAATCCATGGGCACGCCCGGAAATGCAACCCGGTACCGATCGGATAACAAGACCTACCGGCTTCAAACGGGACAGACCCCAATCGTGCGAGCGCCTCTCCACAATGAGTATGGATTCGACAACTTTCCCAACGGTATGAACTCTGTCGTCGCCGTGATCTCATACACCGGGTACGACATGGACGACGCTATGATAATCAACAAGGGCTCCCATGAGCGAGGTTTCGGTCACGGAACCATCTACAAAGTCAAGAAGGTCGATCTCGAAGAAGGAAGCCGATCCAGATCCACCAAGAATATCAGTAAGCTTTTTGGGTTCGCGCCAGGATCCGAAGTCAAGGCCGAGATCAAGGCCTTGATTGACGAGGATGGCCTTCCACATATTGGGCGTCTGGTCCAGGAAGGGGATAAGATCTGTGCATGGCACACCGTCAGCCAAGACGCAGAAGGCAGACTCGTCAATAAGGATGGCATCACGCACTTCGAAAGGTACAAAGATGGGGAGATCGCTTTCATCGAGGAGGTCAGACTGATTGGAAACGAGAACGGTGTAGAGCCTATGCAGGCTTGTTCTATCAAGTTCCGCATCCCGCGTTCCCCGGTCATCGGTGACAAGTTCTCTTCCCGCCACGGACAAAAGGGCGTTGCTTCCCAGAAATGGCCCAGCGTTGATATGCCATTCACGGAATCCGGTATGCAGCCGGATACTATCATCAATCCCCACGCTTTCCCATCTCGTATGACAATCGGTATGTTTATCGAGTCTCTCGCGGGGAAGGCCGGTGCGCTCCACGGTTTGGCGCAGGACAGCACTCCGTTCCGATTTGACGAGGAGAACACGGCGGGTGATTACTTCGGTCACCAGCTGATGAAGGCCGGGTACAACTACTACGGCAACGAGCCCATGTATTCTGGGATCACCGGGGAGGAGCTTCACTGCGACATCTATATCGGGCTAGTCTACTACCAACGTCTGCGTCATATGGTGAACGACAAGTTCCAAGTGAGAACCACAGGACCGGTCACTCAACTGACCGGCCAGCCCATCAAGGGCAGAAAGAAGGGAGGAGGTATCCGTGTTGGAGAAATGGAGCGGGACTCCTTGCTAGCCCATGGAACGGCTTTCCTGTTGCAAGATCGTCTGCTCAATTGCTCCGATTACTCGCGCTCCTGGATCTGCAAAGAGTGCGGCACTTTCGTCTCGACGCAGCCAACCGTCTCGGCATTCGCACCGCGCAAAAAAGGAACTGGCGTCGTACGCTGTAGGAGATGTGCCCACCGCGCCGAGGACTTTGCCGGCAAGGGCGAGATCTGGGAAGATGGGGAGGGACAACGATGGATAGGTGGCGACGACACGACGATTGTTGCCGTGCCTGGGGTGTTGAAGTACCTAGATGTGGAGCTCGCTGCTATGGGGATCAAACTCAAGTATAATGTCGGTCCGTAATGACAGATTGACAGTTGACAGATGGCGTTCGGTTGCACGGCTTTGACGGCGCCCTGGCTGGCTGGGAAAACGGGTGCGTATCAGTTGAAGCGGGTGTTGTGATGTGTGCTATCGTCATCGGCGAACCTCACTTATATATCCACGACATGCTTACGCGTCCGGTAGCGAAGAACCCTTCGTGGAACCCTCGCCTGGATCAACGGCCTCGTGAATCTCGCTTAGCGCTGGCCCGGCCATCGACCTCTACGTAGAGTAGGCAACCATGCAGCAGCAGATCACGATCTTTTCTTTGCAGACCCATCGTCGCACGAATACTCACTGCCGTCCACCTGCGCATCCCGAGTGTGCCCATCCCGCGCGATCATGCCCTTGCCCGCCTCGATGTGGAGATCCTGCAACGGCACGAAGAAATCTCCATGATGGAGCAAACCTCGTATATAGGTCCCGTACAGAGCCTCCATCCTTTCCAAGTCATAATGGAGGGTTCCTGCCTTTGTCCGACGAGACCAGTGGACGTGGTAGCTCCTGCCACGATCACTCTAAGCACAAGGCCAATTTCCTGGCGAGCTTTAACTTCCGATGGTGTCACTTCAAGGTAGCAATGTCTGGAGATTTTGGTCGTCGCAACGTTGATTCTCACTCCTTTTTTGGATACTCCGCTCGTTCCTCTGTTTATTGACTGCTGCGTCACGTCTCCTCTCGTTGTCAGTGAGCAAACAAGGCATTGCACCCCCCGCGGCAAAACACTTCAAAGCTTCACAAAGGTCTCTTTACCTTGCGAAGAACTCCCACACTCGTTACAGATGCTCACGGCATGTACATTATCACGATTTCGGCCTGGCTCGCCGTTATCTGCGCTCTCTTCCCTTGTCGTGTAAGCGCCGCTCCACCCCAGTCGTACCCTTCATACGATTACGGCGCGAACCTCCCGAGACTCAAGCGCCAAACCTCCTCAGGCTATATCCCCGTTACCGGCGTCCATACTGGGAGCGGGGCGAACGGGTCGGCACCGCTGCGGGTGGAAATCCGGGAGTTGGAGAAAGATCCCGTGGCGTGGACATTGTATCTACTCGGGTTGGATATGTTGCAATACACGCCTCAGACGGAGACACTCTCCTGGTATCAGATAGCAGGTATTGAGGCAGGATACCGGAGGGGCGTCTGCTGATGGTCGTAGGAATCCATGGCCGCCCGTTCATTCCTTTCGACAACGTGCTGCCGAAAGATGGCAACAATCAGAATGGGTATTGTCACCACGTCTCGATTCTGTTTCCGACCTGGCATCGTCCGTACCTAGCTCTCTACGAGGTATGTTCGCTTTCGTCGCGACGCTTGTCGCTGACGCCGGGCAGCAAGTGCTTCAAGCAAACGTCCTGCGTATCGCAGGGCAGTACCCCGCAGATGTTCGAGATCAGCATTTGACTGCGGCAGCAAATTTTCGCATACCATACTGGGACTGGGCAGCGGTGCCGAATGGCGGGAGTGTATACCCTGCGAGCGTCGGAGGATCCCCGTCGATATCTGTCAACGGTCCCGCTGGGGTTCAGACGATACAGAACCCGCTCTACAGCTACAGATTCAAGCCTCTAGATCCGGCACAGCTTCCAGAATTTCCGGTAAGCCGGCAGAAGGAACGAGGGGCTTCATTAACATTGGCAGTTCAATCAACTCAACCAGACTGTCCGTTATCCGGGCTCGCAGAACTCTGTGACCGTATCCCAGAACAACCTAATCGCCCATCAGTTGGACAACAGCGCTGCATCGTTTCGGAACAGGCTATACATCCTGCTCACCATGTACCACGATTATACTACCTTCAGTAATGAGGCGTGGATATCGTCCAACAACCCGGAAGGATATGACTCGATTGAAAGCATCCACGATCAGATTCATGGATTGACAGGTAGTGGTGGACACATGACATATATCAACTATTCTGCATTTGACCCCCTCTTCTGGCTCCACCACGCAATGATCGATCGAGTTTTTGCCATGTGGCAGGTTCTCAATCCCGACAGTTACGTCGTTCCGGAGCCCGCGATTTTCAATACCTTCACTGCGTCAGCTGGCCAGACTCAGGATATCAATACCCCCTTGACCCCGTTTCACCGGAATTCTGCTGGAGATTTCTGGACCTCCGACTCTGTCCGGGCGACGGAAGTTTTCGGATACGCCTACGCTGAAACCGCAAAGCGCGACGGCGTTGATGTTCGAGGTCAAGTCATCGCTGCTACCAACGCACTTTATGGTCTTACGACGGCAAACTTGACGCGTCGAGGAGTAACCAGCACAACTACCGATCAGGAGTGGGTGGCAAACATTCGCGTGAAGAAGTACGCCCTCACGGTCCCATTCTACATCCACATTTTCATCGGGCCCTTCGATCCCGATCCATTCTCATGGTCGTTCGAGTCCAACCTCGTCGGCACGCACTGCATCTTCGTCAAATCCGTATCCTCGACCTGCGACTGCGATCCGGATCAGCTGGTTACTGCGACTATCCCTCTGACAGATCGATTACATAGCGACTTGGCCGAAGGGTATCTGAAGAGTCTCGAGTCGGGCGACGTGACGCCGTATCTGGCCGAGAAGCTCAGCTACAGAGTCTCCCTCCTGAACGACACCGAAGTGCCAAATGCGGCCGTCCCTAGCCTGAAAGTGGGAATCTTCAGTATGAGTGTCCAGAGGGGAAGTGCTGAGGAGCTGCCGCGTTGGGGGACGATGAAGGGGCATATGGACGTGAGTATGGGGTGAGGGATTACGGGCGGGGCACACTGGCGAATGGGATGTGTATATAGAAATGCAGAGCTTGGGTGGGATGGGGGGGGGTAAGATTTGGCGGCGGGGGTGTTGGAGGGGGTTATATAGAGCCAGGGCTTGATAGGGCTTGTTAATGTCTAAGTAGATGCTGTTCTTCTTGGACGGTATCTTGTTATCTGTGGTGAGATTTACCTCGGAATCTTGGGTCAGGGTGTCGAAAAGGCAAAAGATCTCTTCCTGGGGAGAGATTGCTCAAGCGTGTCCACCCGTAACCCGTGGGGATTTCGAATGCAAGAAGAATACGAGTATGGTAACGCGCTGAGGGGGGATCGAGAGAATCACGAGGCCCTGGAGAGCAGTGCAGAGCAATGCTTGATCCTGATGACGCCGCTGCGGTCTGGATCCTGGGTGACGGCGTAAGACAGGGGCTCCGAGCAGACCTGGTATGGCGGATCGAAGCGTGGAGATTGTGTCATGTACCGCTTTGGCTGTGTAGGGGAAGAGGGGAATGAGGAGCGTTTCTAAGTTTCTCATAGGGAGGATTGCTCAGTGTACTGCTTGGTTTATATAGAGGAAGGGAATCTAAAGCGTTTTTGATTATAAGGATTGATTGATACACTGCTTGGTTTATATAGTAGAGGGAGGGAATTAGGAGTGTTTCTAGGTTTCTAATAGGGAGGATTGCTTAGTGTACTGCTTGGTTTATATAGAGGGAGGGAATCAAAAGCGTTTCTAATAATAAGGATTCAACGTATAGCTCCACAGTATACTCCATGGACGAGTCCCAGGTGTAAGAGGATCAAGTACTGTATGGACTACATCTTGCAGCCTCCCATGCTGGCGACTGGGCATCCGCAGCGCAATACCGACTCGCCGCTCGAGGTGACGAGCGACACTCTCCAGCGATCGCCCCGAGGTTCTGACCCCCCCGGATATCGATCGCCTTGCTCGTGGACGGTGCCGGGGAACTCTGCATCGTGGGTAGCCGATCAGCAATGCCGCCCGATCAACTCTCCTTGGTATCTTGTATCTGCTCCCTCGGCTGCCAGCCACTGCTCTGGTACCCATGCGGCAGTGCCCTCCCCGATCCTCGAACGCTCTTCGTGGTGATTCGTCGTCTGTCGCGAGAAGGGCGTCGGCGTGTGAGAGTCCTTGGTAGAGGTGCTTCTGTGACTTTTATAGCAGAGCGTTGATTTCTCATCGGAAAAAGCGGCGAATTACCATCGCTTTGATCATTAGGAGTCCCCGCGAGCGAGAGCCCCTGCTTGGAGATACTCCTCGATTGGTAAAGGTTGAATATGTCTTTTAGAAGGAAGCGATCAACACGTGATATGAGGAAGTACTTTTTGGCTTCGATGTATTTTATACATCGAAGCCATTTAGATCAAGATATGCCAGACGATGGATGTGCACTATCCACCCCAACTACCAAGTATATTGAAAAACCACTGATCCACATCCCACTGCAAGGGGGCGGCGGCTTCGGGGGTGGGAGTCTACGGGGGCCTACGCCCCCGCAACAACGCAGCTCTTGGATGTGTCGAGATGCTGCATTCCACAACTTCTCTCGCATCTTGACCTCACCTCACGCCCTCGGACAAGGGGGAATCCTCGTGGAGAGGGTCGGCTCGACGGCGAGCACTCCCCGACTCTTCCAGCGCGGGACAGGGCCGGCGGTGCGAGCCGGTTGAGCGTCGCGGGAGAACACTACGACTGCGTTTCGGGCATGATGAATCGGCTGCGGGGGAACAGGCGGATCAGATTCAAGGGAAGTGCGCTGCTATATACGACGACGCAGTTTCAGAAGGCGAGCGGACTGAGAAACCCACCTTCGAATCCAGTGGATCTGCTCCAAGGGGGAATCGGCCACTCGGAAACGACGATTGTCATTCGGAATCGAAGTCTCAGCTCTGCGTAGTAAAAGCATGTTTTAATTGCTGGACAGAGACTAACCCTCCCTGGCGTCCGTTTTAGATTTTGGCGGAGGCAACGGCGCAACGAATCATGAGAAAAGGGGGGGGGGGGAAGAATTCAGAGGAGTTTACCACGGTACGCTTAAGAGAGCTTAAACCATGGTTTGGCTGTGGTATTTGCAAGCCGGCTCTGGGCGTTGGAGCTCTACCATCTACTGCGTAGAATGATTCACCAGAGCCCAAGATAACAGTCACTGGCTCGGCGGGGGTATTGCTGAACAAGTAGGTTTTGACCCTTGGTGTTTACGAGAGAGACTCAAAATAGAGAAAAGGGGGCTGGGGTACCGTACAGAGAATAACCGAGTACTCGAAGACCCAAGCGAGGCGGAATGTCGACTCAGCAAACCCGCGCCACGCTCATCCCCCGTGAGGAGCGTCCTTCGTCGCAGGCCAGACCACAGTGGCATGTGTTCCAGGGGCATTGTCGGTAGATTTGCAACGTCAAATCTCCTTGGATATGCTGCTCGTTTAGCCTGCGACAAAGTGCTTCCTCCCGAAGTACACATGAGCCAAGGGGTGCAGAGCAAGGACCCTCCTAGGCATCCTTGCAATGGCCATCCCTTGCGAAAGCTACCCACTTCAAGAGAATCTCCCATCGGTCGACGATGACTTCGCGTTCCTCCTCCCTCTCCGCCCGTCACTCGAGCAATGGCTGCGTCCTGGCGATCTCATCGACTGTTGAAGTTTACCGTTCCGGCTGTCCTGCTTGCCCTGGTCCTTACCTATCTGTATCATTCCTCGCCATACGCTGCTTTCACCCATGAAATCTGGATCGGAGAGGCTGAGAAGGCCGCGGAAATACAGGTCGGGGACGTCCGGATCGGAAACAATCCGCTCGAGGACGATCCGCTCGAGGACGGACCGCTCGAGGACGAAGAGCCCGAGGACGAAGAGCCCGAGGACGAAGAGCCCGAGGACGAAGAGCCCGAGGACGAAGAGCCCGAGGATGAAGAGCCCGAGGACGAAGAGCCCGAGGACGTAGCGGCCGCGAAAGCCAAATTCATACAAGATGCCGCCAACTGGGAGATCGAGGGTCCGTTCGACGACGCACCGCTTCGCGAGCTGTGCAGTACCAAGGAATGGACGCCGGGCTTGACTTTCAGGTGCGACGCTGCATTCGGCGGGGTGGGAAATGTCAGGAACATGTTCTTGACTTGTATCCGATACACCATCGAAGCCGGAGGTCAGTGATACCCGGGGCAGAACTCGGAGATTCCCAAGCTAACATCACAGCCACGGGACTCGTTGTGCCTCAGATCAAAGCTCGGGATGCGAATTTGAAGGACCTGACGACCGGACAGACGCTCCCCTTCAGCTACATGTTCGACGAGGATTTCTTTGCGGCCTCCCTCGCCGCCGCCTGTCCCCAGATAGAGGTCATCCGCTCCAAGTTCTATCACGAACCCGCCATCAAGACAGCCATCACGCCTCGAGACCTGTCAGCTAGCCGGCGAGAGAGCCGCGTCATAGACTTCGCTCCAGAATGGCGGACACTGTTCGACAAATGGCTGGTCGAAATCGGGGCCCCTGGAGTGGAAATCGGATCTTCCCCTATCCTAGTCTCCATCAGCCCTTCCTGGTTCGAGTGGCCCATCCTCTACGACGACCCGGCCTTCATCGCGACATTCGGCCGCATCCTGCGTCTCGAGCGGTCCATCCTCCATCTTGCAGGCACCACGCTCTACGCGCTGAACGACAAGTACGGCTTAGGTCTAGAAGCCGGGAAGACTGGCGTGCCTGCACCGGGGAAGTTCTACGGCGCACATCTGCGCACCGCTTCCGACGCAGTGGCCGCCCACTTCGCCTCGTACGATGAGCAGAGCAGTGCGTATCTCAGAGAAGCTGCGGAGAAGGACCTGCGTCACATCTACCTGGCATCTGGATCCCCTCCCGACATCGCGCGATTCACAGCCGCGGCTGCCGAGCAGGGCATAAACGTCACGACAAAGTCCTCGCTGCTGGGAGAAGACCCAGTCTACGCGGAGACTCTCGAGGCCATCGAGTCCTTGACATGGGACCAGCAGGCTCTCATCGACTTCATGATCCTACTGAGATCTAGCCACTTTGGTGGAACGTGGGCCAGCAGTTTCGCCTACAACATTGCGTTCAAACGCCATGCGACTGCTGACGGTGGGATATGGCATCCAAGCGAACTGGCCCTGGGGGTTGGCGTTACGACGAGGAGTGAGGGGCTCAAGGAGGGGCACGCTTTTGAGGATACCATCAACACCATCTTCGGCGGCCGTGGCCAGGGACTGTGGTTTGAGGTGAGCATGTGGCCGTGACGTACTATAGAAATCTGATTATTGTCGTCTCCCCGATTCACCAGATACCGATGTGAGAAAAGCTGGTCGGAGCAGAGCAGAAGCCATGAAGGTGGAGGCGGGATGGGAAGTCCTCCATCCCCCTGGCTCCGCAACACCCAGCAGAGAGGAGAGCCCGGCTCTCGCAAATGGTAAGCGGATCATTCATGACCCAATCATGTATCCAGAAGCGGAAACAGCAAGCTCTTGTCTGCTCGTCGGCCATCGATGACCGATTGTCTCCCAGATGCAGTTGAAAATGGAACTTGTGGAAGCGAAATTGGATGGGAGCGGCAGAACTGAGGCATCTTATCGAGAGCCTGACTTCCGGTCGAATACGTCTGTCCATGTCTTCTGCAGAGGCCAGAGTTGTTTGTTTTGCGTTAACCGAGACCGAGACGCTAAAAAAACAAGCCGCCTTGCGCTACCTGTAAACAACCCTTCTGGGCGCCTTCACTTGAATTCGCAGGTCCTCGGTGTACGATTCGTAGGAAGATCAAGAACTCGAGTATAGTTAGCCTATGGCTGCCAGCGAAGGTCTCGCAAGACAAACTCTGGTCGATAGTTGGAACGCCAGGAACCCCCAGTCGCTAAACACCCCTGAGCATCGATACGCAGTGCCACCAGCAGGCGAGCGAAGCATTCCCGCGGCCGTCAGAAGTGCCGCTGCCGGGGCGCGAGGCGCGGTGGCGAGGATTCGTAATGCAGATACGGCTGAGGGCTGGGGTGAATCGAAAGTAGTAGCGCCCATCAGCTGCGCGTCGATAGTTCGAGGTCATGGTAGTTTTGATGTCTGCCTCCCTTGAGGGCTTTGCCGTTTGGTTCGCCGAGGGATGGATCTAGGAGAGAGCCCGAGAGTTTGCGTCGTTATGAGCAAGTGGCAACTATAAATTTGGGGTTTGGGGGTTTGTCACACCTTTTATTCATCCATGTTTTTTCAAAGAAAATAATGGATACAAATGTTGGGGGATTGTAATGCCAGCAAGAACCTGCCGATATGGGCTTACCTTCAATTCCAAACAAGTTACCAGAGGGCCTCGATGGCGTCAAGCATCGCTAGGTAGTATTATTGCTGCGATGTACACAGACTAGGAGATGGGCATCGCGAGTGACACGGCTGTCTCGAGCTTCTCGGCTCCGTCTCTATTGCAAACTCCACAGGTTCCTTCTACAGATGCTGTGATGGTTCAATTTAGCTTCTCCAATCTGGCGCCTCTTCTTACTGGACACTTCTTCCGAGGACCTCTTTCGGCAATATTGGGTTTTCTTCTCTTTTCTTTTCTTTCGAATCGAGACTTCTTTTGACGACCTTTTTGGAAGATCTATATAGCCAACAGCTCTCTCGAAGTAGTGATTTTGCGATGGCCTCTTTGTATACCCTGTCCTGACGACCTTTGACGAAGTTGTCGATAAAATCTCTCTTCAATCAATACCCTCTTTGGATTGCACATCGCCAACGAAACGCCTGCAATTCAATACATCTTTTGACCGACCACCTTTTTTGATTTGGTATCGATTGGGCTCCTCCATTGACATCTTTGAATTAGCAGTTGAAAGTAAAATAAAGGTGCAATGGAAACAGAGAATGAGCGGTATCGAACATTCGAAATAGAGATGCGCCGTTGGAAGTCAAAAGAGTACCATTTCAAGAGACCCTAGAGCACCCCCGTGTCTCTCTATTCTTTGTTTCAACCGAACTTCGAGTATGCGTAGTACTCTAACAACATTGTGGCAGTGATTGGGGGCCTCTCAGCTGCTCTGTCGTGTAAAGTCAAGTGATCCGAGATTCTCTTGAAATGTAGGAAAGGTCAATGTGTAAGCCCTTCGCAAAATCTATTCGACCAAAAGAATTGTTCTAAAAGAAATATTTCGGGTGGAGACTCTGTAAGAACTTGAGTCCTGTTGGGTAGTAGAAGCTGCTGCTATATTCAGTGAAGTTGGGTGGCTCCTGCCTCGTCAATGAACATACTAGCAATATCAGTCACTTGAGTCACACGCAGCCCACCTTTCAACTTGCCTTTCTTAAATTCTCTCTACCAACCCACATCTTCATCATCATCTCGATATCAACAGTCATCATGCCTCCAAGAACAGTCCCACTTCATTACCGCGTGCTCTGTGGCGATCCTAACGGAGAGAGCACCAGAGATTTCATATTTTACGAGCGTATCCCAACCAGGCTGACCAACGAGACCGACGACCCTCAAACTCCCAAATCTAATAATATCCTGAAGACCTTTCTCTCTCAGTTGGAGAATCTCCACGCCGAAGAAATGCTCAGATCGCAACCATGGCAGTGTGCGTTTTGCTCCGGCCCTGCGGTCAAGTTCGAGTTCAGTGGCGTCGCTCGCCTTGGAAGCGCAATTCCGACGGTTTCGGTGATTGGAGTTCCTTGTTGCTTCTATGAAGCGTGTCTCCAAAAGGTTGGCACGATTTCCGGTCCATATCTCAGCCGGCTGTCAGGCGTCGTATCGCCAGAAACTCTCCTCAAGAGCTTGACGCCGTGTGAGAAATGTGGTCCAGTCGCTCATGCCACGCTATGTCGCGATTGTAAATCAGTGGGGTAGATGACCTGGCTCTTCTCCCATTCGACTGTTACTGACATGTGCAGATACTGCTGCGAAGCGCGTCAAAAGCATGATTGGATTCGTCACGAACCCGAGTGCCGGCAAATCCGAGATGGAGAAGAAGAAACACCCCCAACGGATGACAAGTCTTGATATACGTTCCTTCTGATGGATGGAGTTTGGACAATAGACAAAGTGACTACAAAGCCTGAGTAGATCGGTGGAGAGAAATGGTTTGATGGCCGAGGGCGGGAAATAATGATTACAGGAGACTATTGACTCAGCATGATAACGGTTCCGTGTATGAACCTATTGTGAAATATATGTACATGGGAAAAGATATGTCATCAGAAGAAAAGGCTTACGATTAGTTGCGAGGGGATGCTAATACTGAATCCAACTTCAGGTAACTTTGAAACTGGAGGTTTGAAGTACCCACCTTCCAAGCGCACGCACCGATCTAAGCAACGATTTCCCAAAGTGAAGGCTGCCTTCAGAGAAATCGTGTACTTCGGCGCGTGAGATCATTTAAACGAATCGTCAACGGGAGTGAAATGTATAGCAGCTTCGTACCACTAAAGTCATCAAATTGCTGTTTTACCGGAACCTAGGCGCTCGGTTTTGTCTCTGATCTGGCTTTCGAAAATCACCTCCTGCTTTAACAATGGGTTGTAGTCATAAAGTGGGCAGTGGTCCAGGTATGCGATAGGGATTCGGATGAATATGGGTAAGGGTTGAGAACGAAGGTCTGTTCCCAGTAGCGACAAGCGCCATATTACAAGCACTGACTGGTAGCATATAAGGGTCATCATTCACGAAATCGCATTATTCAGAAGAATACAAAAATAGGATGAAGACCTGGCTTTCACCATATTAATACGCACTTTGCTACATCACTTGGATTCCCCGACTGCCTAGTCACGTGGACCACTTCATCGCGTTTCGAAACTTATACCTACACAGCTCATCCCAGCAGATCATCACAAAGAAACCAAGATTTCCCTTCGAGAACATGATACTCTGTGGAGACCTAAGACTTGGTATCGAAGAGCTCGACTCTCCGAACATTACAGCTTCGACGTACAGGCTCTAATGCACCTCGACATCCCAGCGCCCGTGAGAAAGACAAGCCAAGAAAGTTGTAGTAGTGGGATGAGCGTGCTGAGACGCCGGTAATCGCCCCAGCTCGGATTTCTATAGAACGCCTCGCTCTGACGGACAGCCCGCGTGTCCTGCGGCTTGAGCTACTTATCTTGCGAACAGAACACACGGCCAACCACTTGTCAGAAGACGAGAGACAGGAGGGCCTAGTGTAACGTCTTGCTATGGTGTCTCTTGCATGTATTGCCCACTTGGATTCCATGAAGTCTTTGTTTACTTCACCACGTGAGCTCGGTTGATCATCGTCTTCGGTGTTACCGAACGCATGGTAGCTTTGTTCTTCACATCCATGACGCCGCACTCCTGTGAGATATACTGCCTCTGAGGACCATTGCAATCTGCTATTCCGCTGTCTTGCACGAAAGGAAAGTGCCGAGGGTTGAGCCTCTTAATCTATCTTGATAGTTTCAAGCTCTACACAACCTCTTCGGTCATCTACGTATCTATTGCGGAGCAATCCACAAATCAACACCTCATCAGAACCCCTTAATACCTCTTAAGAGTATCCCAGAGTGTGTTACCCAACGGCTCGGCCATGAAAGCCTCAAATACTACCGTCTTCGACGCTCGAGCATCAGCTTTCCTCTACGATGCAGGAACCGGAGAGCGTTGGAAAGAGGGATTTCCGACCTATCAGCTCACCTTTATGCACTGTATTTGTGAGCCCTAGATCTGGCAATGGGCGCGAACATGGCTGCATCAACTGCGACCGGTCTTTCGGAGACTTGACATATGCCCACCGACTATTCCTGAGAAATTGATCCCAAGGTCAGACCCGCGTATCATCATGATAATTAGTGATTCAGATCAAAGTTGGTCTCTGGTCACGGACCTGCAGAGGGAGCAGGGCAATTTGGTGTGCTATGAGATGTCGATACTCTCTTTGGATCCTATCAAAGTACGGTAGTTAATGCTAGGTACTCTCAGGTACTACCGTAGGGAGTGCTTCATCGAGGATTGAGCTTTCTACAAGAAAAAAGATGCAAGCGCAACGAAGCAGAGTGAGCCAAGGCAACGACTGCCCCACTGATCAGTGATAATTATGTATAGAATGAGATTTGAGATGCAGCAACGAGTAGACTCCCTGGCTGCAGTAGAACATTCTTTCTGTTTGTCTCTGATCTCTCACGTGAGATAATGAGCTGCTTGGGTACGATGTTCGTGTTCCTCTCGAGGTCACTAGAATACCTTCATCTCTCTCTTTCGAGATACTTTAATAGTCGTCCGTCCACGGAAAAAGACAAACGTATGCTATGCCTGTCGCCAGATTCCGCAACTCGGAACCCCTTGATAGCACAAGAGATGCCCGAGGCTTCGCCGCTTTGGCATGTGCGGGAAGAATTGCACGCATGTTAAAACTTGCAACATCGCAGCTTTCTTCGCGTCAGCTCTTATAATTAATCTGAGTCTGGACCCCACCTGCACCCTCAGTAGTCGATGCCATGACACGGCGAAGGGGATGAGGTGGTGTTCTCCAAGTGGGACGAGTGCATGGAACAGTTTCCGAAAAACTGAATACTCTGGACATGGTTGCAAGGACTATGGCAGGCGTTCTGGCGCCAACCTCAGTGCTGGATGGAAACTGATCGGACAAGTCGGAAATCGCCTGAACCTTGATCTATACGTTACGCGCATGCTTCTAGCTTTTTCTCTGGCGATGACCAGAAGAGAGAGCTGGCGCCTCAACAAGACTTGCAAGGAGTCCTAGGAAACAGCAGATGCCGCAGCTACTGCTATGGCACAGAGGTCCTGATCTGGGCGAGAGGGATGTGGAGCCATGAGCGCAGAACACATGCACAAGGGATGAAAGTAGCAAGGCGAATGGGGTGTCTGATTCTGATCTGTATTCGGTCTTTGGCTAACAGGGATGGCCTTGCATTGAAACTTCCGCTCTGATACTTATTCTCTATATGTCTTAAGCAAGTATTCCTAAAGAGGTGCTTAGATAAGTACAACTGCTATTGGTTTCTTATCCTGGAATAAGACCTCTTTGCTGATAGTCCTATTTGTCTAGATATACCAAGTGTCTTACTAGTGAACAGCAGCTATCAACTATAACCTTTCTTACCGACTCCAGCTCTTGAAGAAAATCTTTCAAGGAAACATCAAAGCTAAAAGGCTTCGAAATATTTCCTATTCTTTTTCGCTTTCCTAATAAACTATAACCTGTCTGGTTCCCTTTCTTATCGACGGGTCGTGAGCGGGCTCCAAGAGAGATCGAGCCCAGCGGTGATGCTGTGCGGGCGTCGGGCCTGTTCCAGGGATGTGTGAAGCGGAAGGAGGGCGGTGCTGAGAAGGAAAAGCGAGGACATGGGGAGAGTAGAGAAGAACAACGCCGAGAACGAGATGACCGCTGATTGTCAAGGGTAGAACTTGTATGCGAGGAGAAGGAATCCAACAATGAGTGAGAGGCTTGTCTAGGCATTTTGAGAAATCCGAGAGATGTGAATGACGCATAGGTAGCGATAATAGGGGATATGAAAATACGAAATTGATCGTGTCTTGGCTTTCCGCAATCTCGCTGGAGAGAGCGCGCCTGTAGCTTTGACCATAGAAGAAACTCTCGATTTTGCTGTCTCAAGATAGCTGCTAGCGCCGCCTAGCAAACTGCATGATTCAGAGGGAGATGGGACAAACAAACCTACCCCCAAGGTGTCCCGAAGCTGGCTGACTGACTGTAAAGAGAACGAAAACTCTGAACAAGACTGTAGATTACCCGAAATTTTCTGGCTAGATCTACAAATGACTCACAACCTCCGCCATTTGCCATGGCAAGCGCCACCAGAACTCCAGAAATTCCAGATCACTATACACATGGTTTATATACAGAATTTACGCAAAACAGGATCAGCCATCAACCCCGCAAGCGAATGAAGATGCAAGAATAGCGGCATAGGATATTTGAACCCAAACTTCCTACCGCGGAGGAAAATAAAAAGCTTCACAGCGAGCTTGATTTGTCTCAACTTTCGTCACATCAAGCCGTCATATCTCCACTATAACTACCGTACAGGATCCCAGCCCTGGGGCGCTCGCCCTTGACCAACACCTGGAGAGGTCGGGAGCTGGTTCACAGGCGTGTACGGCTTGTAACCTGGATACGCATGTTCGGCAGGAGGAGGGCTCATGCGGCTGGAGTAAGTAGATGCTGCTGTACTTACATCTTCGGAATAACCTGGCTCGATATCTTGAGGAGCGTGTCGACCGTAATTTTGCTGAGGTGGCGGCGAACGGTTCTGGTATTGTTGCGGAGGAGGTGTTGGGCGCGAGGAAGGCGGTACTCCACCTGCGGGGTCGAAACCAGAAATGTTATTCCAAGGAGGGGATGCGGTACGCATAGGTCCACCTGGTCCTCGAGACGGTCCTCTAGGAGCTAGGCCGTTGTTGTACGCATCGTTAGGTCCAGGACCTCTCGAAGGTCCACGCGGAGGTCCGTTTTGGAATCCACCGTAAGGACCCGGTCCTCTCGAAGGTCCCCGAGGAGGGGCATTTTGCTGGAAGTTATCAGAACCATACGAGCGGTCGCCGAGCTGGCGCCCAGAAGCCATAGACCGAGTCGAATCTCCAGTGTACGGCCGGCTCGGGGGAGGCCGACTATTGTTTGAGTATTGGCCGTTGGAATACTGCCGTTGAGGTTGTCGTGATCCATATCCAGCTTCAGGTTCGTCCTGAGCATAATTGCTCTGTGATTGTGGATCGTAGGCACGACTTTGGTTGTAGTCTCCGGGCGTGGTATTGCCGTACTGAGCCTGCCCCTGACCTCGATCTCTATCATATCCCAGAGGTGTTCCTCCTCTGTAGGCTCCATGCGCACCAAGGCGACCGCCCTGTCCTGGAGCCGGCGAACCGTGCCTTCCATTCACATTGTGCGTAGACTGGTTCTGGCCATAGTTCTCGCCTGCAATGCCCGTATAGCCGTTCTTCCCAGTTCCCTGCCCTGGCCGTGCCCCAAATGGACTTTGTCCCCGTCCTATATCTGGGCTTGGTGGTGCGGTGGTCCCAGTAGCGGCTGCTCCAGCGATCAGCGACGCATTCGGCGCCGTAGCAGGATCCAGGTTTCGCAGCTCTACCGCGTCCTTCTCGTCTTCTACGTGCTTTTTGGCTGCAGCGTCCCAACTTGGCATAGGGGGTAGCGCGTCTTCATGGAGGGCAGCAGTCTTCGGCTCGACGTATAACCCGTTCTTCCCGACTTCGAATTGGGCGTATTGAGGAGGTTCGGGTCTCGTGGGTACAACCTTCATGTATGTCCCGGCAGTCTGCCCTGAAGCCGAGAGAGCTCCACCCATCATGGGCGCCGGAGCCTGGTATCCATGATGAGCTCCTGGCGTGACATTCGAAGTGCTGTCTAGATGCCTCATTGGCTTGTCCTTCTTCCCAGCGCAACTGTCTCCCCCACAGCAATCGCAGCAGCTCAGGAATGAGAAGCAAGCGCAGCAGCATGACGCTCCACAGCAACACACTCGACCAACACACGTGGCGATTGAGAGGAGAATGAGGCCACCGACTATTATCAAAGCTATAACAGGCCATCTGAGTGTGTTAGCAAGACTCTGTACTTGGAAAGGAGCAGACGGACTTGCAAAATTTGGCGTTCATACAATTATCCCAGCTAGAGAAGGCATCTGCCACATTCGTAATCTCGTCGGTTATTCCTCTCCTTTCATGTACACTGTCTGCAAGGATCTCCACTAGCCTCCTCTTTAAGCTGGCGTGCATTGCTGCAGCTATGTGAGGCATTGTTGGGTCGATTTTGAGAAGGCGGATCGGTAGAGTTGCCGACTATTCGATTCGTCTTGAATATTACGGAGGCAGCGCAGCACCTGTCTTTGATTGCAATTGTCGTGCGCACAAATGGTCCTTCCTGTGCTAATCCGTTGGTTCCTCCTCGCACTCGAAAGCTGGTTGGTTGATCCTAAGTCGTCCTTTCGAAAAGTATTGCAGATCCCCTCTTATCACTCCATACTCCTGATCCCTAATCTCGATCTCAGATCCACGCTCCTGTCGTTCTCCAGATCAGCGAGCAGTTTGTACAGTCTCTGCTCGTGGATAACCGTTCTGCAGTTCTCCGTCCGCAGGCAGCCGTGTGGGGGCGAGTGTACACAAAGCAGATATAGTCTTCCAATCAACTTTACCGCCGGCAGTATAGACCAGATAATGCGGCGGGTTGAGTGTTCCAGGGAGTTATGCGTGCCTAATTAGGATTTTGACTTGAGGCTGAAACGGAGCCGACTGGGCACGACCGAAAATAGATGAGGGATGCTGATGCTGCGCAGGTCAACGGCGCATGTGAAGGAATGGACGAGATAATACTCTGGTAAGGAACGACAATAGTTAGACGTGGTGAGGACGAAGAAAAGAGTTGTGTGATCAGGGGAGGTCGAAGTGCAGGTGAAGTAGACCAGACGGGCGCGATGAAGAGCGAAAGTAAAAGTAAAAGTGAAAGTGGAACGTCCTTAATCAATCGGCTCCGCTGGTGAGGCGCGTCTATCGCTTTACCCCTGACCACATACTCGGACCGAGTCTTGGCAGCAGCCAACGAAAGCGCACATACGAGTACCCAGGTAAGGAACAAGCAAATATGAAAGGTTGAATTCACAAATTGATTATTAAAACCGAAACAGCTATTAAAGCTTCAGCTACTTGTGCAGTCGAACCAGCTAGCCCAGAAGAGGGACCAAGGTCACCACGTGAATTCCGAAAGAAAGTCTCTCTTAAGCTTGCTTACTCCCTTTCAGAAAGATGTGTGTGTGTATATATATCTCTTTCGCAGACACCCAGGGCCCAAGTCCGCAAACCTGCACCCCACAAGCAAGGCAGTACCGCCACATGAACAAGAGAGCAAGGGTACAAGCCGTGCCCTTGAACCTAAACATCATTGAAAAGATTGAGTTCTTGCGGATCATCTTAGCCAATTATGAACTTACTTCCCCGACAACCTCACAAAACCTCTTCTTAAAAGACAAGGGGTGATAAGTAATGAGCTTTTGAGAGTTGAACTCCCAAAGTGCCGTTGGAAGCGAATAAAACTACTCAACGACGACACCTTAACCCGAGTGGCTACTCTCCCTGGCGGTAGAAGCGCTTGCTACTGGGTTTCAACCCACGGTGTGCGAAACAAGAATAAAATAGAAAAGGAAGAATCCCCACTGCACTGCTGTATCAGACGCGTTCCCCCTTTGTGAATGCCGTGTGACGACACTACAAAAGGTCGAACTCACAATTCACAAGAGCATTCACCTCATGGCAGCGCTGGGCCTGATTCATAAGCTAGCTAGCTGTCTTAGTGTGTATTATTATCCAACTCTCAAGACCCCTAAACTTTAATATGAGGTTAGGGAGACGACGACTCAACAACTGAACGCGGGGTCTTCTACGAACCTGAAGTCTCTTAAGATAGTCTATAGAACCGAGACTAAGTTCTTTCGACTGTATATCCTGTGTGACTGTATTTTTTTCTATTTCCTTCTAACTACATTAGATCCAAACTATACAGTTTAAGCGAAAAACGCTATCGTCAGATCAGGTATAAGAAGAATCTAGTGTAGTAAGTACTTGAATTTAGCATATAGTCCTTAATACTTATAGGCCCTGATTCCTTGATAAGAGTCTAGCATTTAGCTTATTTAATACTGCTTCTCTTGAGGTCTTAAGCGAGTACGTTCTTATAAAGGCGCTTGGGCAAATAGAGTCGCCTTAGGTTCCTTAATCTACTAAAAGCCCTCATTGCTAACAGTGGCTATTTATGTGATTATCTTGAATGTCCTGCTGGTTAGCAGCGGCTATTGATCATAACTCTTCTTGTTAAGTTTTGTATTCGAAGAGGGAAATATTTAAAAGCTATAAGGCTTTGGAATATATCCTTTCCTTTTTCCCTTTTTCTTCCATATTATAACCGCCCTTATTCCCTTTATTATCAATTATAAAGGTCTTCATTTACGCTTAAGTATATATCTAAATAACCTAAAGTATAGAAGTACAGATTCAGAGTAGAGGTATTTATAATCAAGGTAAGTAAAAAATTTGATGTCTTAAAGCTTTTGAAAAGTTCTAGCTTATTCGACTTTGGGTTTAATTTTAACGTTGTAAAGCTTCAAACTTTTTTCCCCGTCCTAAGAAAAGCAGACCTTCTGGCAATTGGCGATTTTCTGGTACCTATCAAGGGTATATAAGTAACATCATGCACTAGACTCAAAATCAAACCTCGGTACCAAGATAAGATTCCCCTAGTTCCGAATCATTTTTTCGAAGGGAATAAAGATATCAGTATTTTAAATCTTTCGCGAATGTGTATTATCACTCTATATCATCAGTCATGATGCATATCGCGTTGAGATGCCGAACGTGTTTTATTTGTTGACATCCACGAGAAGCGAGCCAACCTACCTAGGCAAGGTACATAGATATCAAAAGCGATTCGCACATAACTCGACAGATATCTACCCTAGCTGGAGAAACTAGCGATAGGCATTGACTTCAAGTAGCAAGTGAATACTCAGGAAGATATACTTCCTTTCCTCTTCCCTTTTACTTTTCGCAATCAATTCTCGCGTAATTCCTTACCCAAGTCTTCTCATCTTGTGCCTGTAGGTCCAGGAAGATGAGGGACCGCGGAGAGCCAGACACAACAGCATTCATACGGCATGATGACTACTCGAGCTTCGATGCATGCAGAAAATCGCTCACACATATAATACTTACGTGGCCGCGTCAGCTAGGCGCCGGGCAATCGTCATTGGAAATAGCGAGGTGAGGGACGCGAAGAGAGACTTGGCCGCCCATAACTCCATGTTTCATACGCAGCCATTACCCACAGGGGGAATACTACACATTAAGCACCAACTAATAATCATAAACTTCATTTAGCCATGAAGCAAGAACAGAAGGTCACGTTATCCCCAGGTCGAGCTCCTTGCTGAAGATCTGCATTCGTGGTATCGCGCGTCATCGTACAAGCCAATCCATACAGTAAGCGAGCCCCTAGTCACCCCACCATTCAAGCAACTTGCGAAGTCTCGGCCTCGCTGGGCTCGTATGCACGTCCAGCATGGCCGATGGCAACTGAAGTGGCAGCACCACTGCTAGCACTTCTATCAATTCCGGACTGGTCGTGGTGGGCATTATTCTCTTCGCCGAGAACGCTTCCCGCCACTGTACCCTGTTGGCTGACCGAATGAGGCGTCAGGTTACTCTCCAGGTTACCTGCGTGTGACGTGACATCTTCCAACTCGGGCTGCCACTCTTTAAGATCATCCTCAGCGTCGTTCAGAATCTGGCGGGCTTGATTTGTGTGCTCGTACGCTGGGCGGACGTCACCCGGGATAACGGGAGTATCATCAAGGAGGTTGAGGAGTCGGCGGCCGTGGCGGGCGAGGATGATTTGCTTCTCAGCACGTTCGATGGTCGCAGCAAACTCAGTAGCATAGGCCTCCTTCATCTTTTGTCTCGTCTGAAGGGAGTCAGCTCCAGTATCATAAACATCAGAGCAGATCAGCATACAACATTGGTCAGCTGGGCTTCGGCTACCAGATTCTCGGCCTCGGCTCTCACAAGCTCCTGCTCTAAGATGACCAACTTCGCGCTCTCAGGCTCCTTGATCTTCAACTTCGCAATCTCGTCGGTGATCTTTGCCTTGTGGTCTCGGCTGGGCTGGACACTCTTCTCCGTGTTGCGGATTGCCTTCAATATAGCCCTGCTATCGTCGATATTATGCGCATACATATCCTCCTGCTCGCCCAGCTCAGAAAGCAGCACACCAATCTTGTCTGAGATGTCGCTGACCGAGTCGTCATTCGTAGCCTCACCCCAGTCGGACAGCTGGCCTGCGATAGATAGACGCTCCTTGCCAGCAGCCTCGTAGCTCTGGATCAGGCGGTTCTCGGACTTGATCAACTTGTACAGCTTCTTGCTGAGTTCCGGCTGGACGGTGCCGCGGAGGGAGCTGAATGTGAAGGCATGGCGTGGGCTCGTGGTGGCCGAGGAACCGTTCTTGTGCGAGCGGATGGATAGTGCGCGGTTCCTGGAGAGACGTTAACAGGTGCTTCGCAGAAGTAACAGTAGAAGAGTCCGACAGGTGCTTCAAGGGAGAGTTGTATCTGTTCTCCTTGGTGTCCTTGACCTGGGAGCTCTCTCGGCGCAGCCCCCAGGGGTGCGGCATAGTGGTGGTCGAAGGAGGATAATTTGGCTTACATTCTGGTGATCTTGATGACGAAAACTGACGGCTGCGAGATCTGAAGACATGGTCAGCGCTTTCCGCTATATAACAACGTCCTCTTCGTGGTATCGCGACTTCCTCCATCGTCACCGACGTCATTGCGCAGTTGAGGATCTGAGAGCACAAACCTTGCCGGGTATACGATTGCGATTAGCTGTTGCCGAGGACTTGGATCTGAGGATATAATTTTGGAAAAGTATCTGTGCTTATTCTGTGGGTATGCCGGGTTGTGGCGAAGCTCTTTACGAATGATGTTTGGAGTCGAGAGCGAGGCCCCTTGTTCTGGCAGCGGGAAATGCGGGAAAGGTGCGATGACGTAGGGCACTACGTAGAGGTCTCAACTCAGCTTCGACAGTCATCTGGACTTTTCGCGCGCACAAGGATAGATGTCGCTCGAGGACGGTGATAAAGCAATAGCACAACCTAGAGAGAGGCTTGGTTCTTGCGAGGGGGAGGACTTGCAAACACAATTACAATTTGCGCGGCCTAATTATTCACGTGATTTGACCCTCCCTCCTGATTTCGGTCATTCCCGGTTCGCTTCTTTCGGTAAACAATGGTTCGCAGTGCATGACTGACAGGTGCTCGGCAAAGCGCATAAACAAGGGACGTCTTTGTCCCTATGGACGGAGAGAAATAGATTCGAGGGACGAGGAGCAATCTCCCAGGTTCTTATGCCCTTATATCCTTTATACACCAGCACATACAATCAGAGTAGTAGAGCGTTCCGACCGTTGCGAGCTCTGCGTGCATATATTGTGTTCGAACTGTTTCCTGACACTCCATTACCTCGCCAAACGCCAGTCTCTGCCGAGCCAGTTCATAGGCCCATACTCAGATCCAACTCTACCCCGCCATCTCCATCCCATTCCCCCTTCATCCTTTGCCCTCTTCGTCTTTCTCTCCCGGTCTTGATGCTCGCCCTACCGATACGTATGCGTGCTCCTTCTTTGCTCGACCACAATCGGCG
The DNA here is from genome assembly GCA_024741835.1 of Diplocarpon mali. NCBI lineage: Eukaryota > Fungi > Ascomycota > Leotiomycetes > Helotiales > Drepanopezizaceae > Diplocarpon > Diplocarpon mali. The sequence goes on from JAENRP010000002.1 coordinate 521,811, forward strand.
TGCTCCTCCTGTGCGAGTGGCTCCTCCGCGGCACAGCAACGTACTCCCTGCTCACGGGCCTGCTGGTCCTGGTAACAGAAGTGTAGGAGGATCGTCCATGGTGGCCGTGGTGACCGTGGTGATGCGAGTGGTGCGAGTGGTGCGAGTGCCGGGACACCGGCCTGGGCGCGACGTAGACCTCTTCGACGTAGGCGCGACGGTGTCTTTTTGGGGAGGAAAAGAGACACATTGTGCTTTCTAATAGGTTCTTCGGTCTCGATGAATGTGAGGCAGTCTGTCTGTATGCGGGTATATGCGTGAGTGTGGAATTGGAGAACACGAGATTCGATTCTCCCTCACGACAGATAAAATGTGCTCCGATTTGATAGATGTAAAATGGGGCTTGAGACTTGGACAAGATATGATTGAAATGGCTGGCTGGGAGCGAGGCGTACAGAGGTATTTATGTGGTTGTGCTCTCGTCTAACAGGGGTCAGGGCTGTGTTTATTGACATATGCCAGCCAGCCAGCCAGCCAAGCCTCTGGACCTGGATTATTCGATAAATGCCTGTCAATATCAGACCTTCATTACCGCGCTACCCCGGCCAGTTGATCCCACACCCACAATAATAGCAGCGAACCCGAAAAAGAGAGAGGTGGAGCGGCTATCATATAAACTTCAATGTTGTCAAAGGGCGAGGGAAATATGTGTATATATATATAAAAGTATACATCAAAGTGGCTAGATAAGGGGCTGAGCGAAGCCTCGAGATCACCAAGTTGGTAACAGCTCCGGAGCGTCGTGTGCTAGACACATATCAATATTATGTATACATATATAT
>JAENRP010000003.1:3393-25334 GCA_024741835.1 Diplocarpon mali
CCCCACGGCCGTAGGGGAGTACCCAAAGCCCAATCCTGATGGCACCCCTCCCACCCCGACCAGAGCCATCCGGACTTCTGATTCGTCCAAGACCATGGTTCGCTCCCCCGAGCTGTGCTCGAACTGCAGGTGGCTTTGTCCAGAGATTCCAGAATCGTTTTCCCGGATTCACCGAACCCCTCCACCCTCCCACCCCTCCACCCCTCCCTCTTGGAGGCCTGTTTTTAGCACTCCAAACAGCCAACAGCCAACAGCCAACCCTTCACCCTTCGAAACGCTCTCGGTGCCTCCTGCATGCCTAGAGGCACCTGCCCGATACGATCCCTGGGAGCCAGGTGCCGGCAGCCAGCCATTGGATAACCCGAGTCACCACCCCNNNCCTTCCCCCACCTTTCCCCACCTACCCCACCCACCTAGGACAAGGCTCGGCTCTGCTCTGCTCTGCTCTGTCCATCGTCCTAGGCCTCTTTCGGTATCCCCTGGCGACCCGCCCTTTCGAACCATTCGCACTTTCCGGAGTCGCTGGAAGAGGGAGAGGCGAGTTGGCGCGTTTCAGGAGACTGTCGACTGCTCTCTACCCGCGCCAGCATTCCCATCCTCTTCCGTCACGATGCCTGGGGCCGCTCTCGTACTGGTCGTGGCCCGTTCGCCCGACGGGCATGCGGCCGGACCAGCGTGGGTGTCGAGGGGCGCGCGGGAGCTGCCCGGCTGCCCGCTCCGCTCATCGCCGCGGCCAGTCGTGATGAGTGAGAGCTTGATCGCGGGCCGAGGTGCGTAGCGTCAGCGGGAGACGGTGTACAGTCAGAAGGTCCCATGGCGACCGACCTGCGGGGCCCGTACGTCAGGCACGCGGTACGGCGCACACAAGGGAGGTGCGAGCCGGAGTTTCAACCTGGATCGACGGCCAGGATACGCCCCCTGGCGCCCCCCGGGGGGCCCCTGCCTGATTAAAATAGAGTGTTTACGGTGTGCGGTCTGCCGTCTGCCGTCTGCGGTGGCGCGCCGTAAAGTGCCGCGAGGTCCAGGTCCCGTGCCGCTTGCCCGATTCGGTAAGCGGGTCTCCTATAGTGCGTCAGGCCCAGCTGCTAGCGGCCCCTCGGGTCGACCAATGACGACCGACCTCTGCGGGGCTCCGTCCGGACACAGCAGGTGAGAATCGATCATCATCGAGCTGCTATCTGTCCGGCCTCGTCCCAATCCCCCCCCCCCAGAGGCCCCAGGGAAACGACACGGTGCGTGGCCCCCACCGAACGACGGCCGTGGGCGCGGAGAGCATGGCGCTAACCGTAGAGATGGACCTCGTCGTCGTGAGGGAGCTCCCGATCTTGTCTCCCGCTCCGAGCTCCGAGACACCCGGCACCCGGCAAGGAGGACGGGATGGGCCCGTCCAAGCCGAAGGCCAGCCATCTTGGCCCGAGGCTCCCCAGCGGCCCATTCGACGCCGCAGCTCGAGTCGCTCCGCCAGAGAGCCGGAGGGGTCGGTCTTGTCCCGTGTGAAATGAGAGAAGAGCATGGCGAAGAAGAAAGTCTAACGCTCCGGGGCTGCTCGCGCTCTTCTATCTGAGCGAGCCGCCGGAGGGTCGCACCGGCCGGTAGACAAGTGTTTGCCCCTGGGGGGCGGAGCGCCGATCAGCGGGTGCCAGGCCCAGGAGGTCTGCGAAGTCAAAACAAAAAGAATCAGGGGAGGCATGCGACATGAAAGAACGTGTTGCTGACGGCGGCGCGTGATCAGCATACTCTATCGGGCTGGCGAATGCGAATCAGCCTGGCTGCAGCCAGATGTTGCATGTTGCATGTTGCATGTTACAGAGCATCCCCGTACACACGAGGTGGAGATGTCGCTGATCAAGAGCCAGGGCGTTCCGCATCAGCCCGCGCCCATCGTCCCAGTCGTCTCGGCAGCATACATACCCATCCCCACCACACCGTCGGGGGCTCGAGTTTCGCTGGTCGACGTCGCCGACGCGGCCAGGCTTGTCGCGAACCGTGAGCGCGACACGCGCCACCCTCTCCCACCGGGAAGGGCGTCGTCTCCATCGGACCCGACGAGAGCGTGGCCGGTGGTGCTTGTGCTCGAGGCACCTGCGCATGAGCACTCCGACATCCTCCACCCGCGCTGGGCGGGCGAGGCGGTGTGGCCAACTCTATGCGTCTCGAGGCACGTGGGCTGAGCCGAAACCAACGATCTTGCCTGCTTGTACACCAGATCGGCAAACTCACGACCAGCCTGCGACCAAGCCGACCGGCACTCGCGGGGTGAGCCCCCCCTTCGGCTGCGTCTCGTCAGCTAAGAAAAGCTTAGCCTTGCGTGTGCAGCTCCGTGCGAGCGAGACCCGAAAGTACATATCTACCGACACGTATGAATCGGACGGGAAGATGTCTCCGCCGTGCTACGCCGGGCTTGGTACGCCGAGGTCGAGGGATCTGGTCTTCCCTTGGACATCTACCGGCCAAGATGAAGACCGCATAGGAAATTTCCGAGGAGAGAAGAGAGGAGAAGAGAGGAGAGGAGAGAAGAGGAGAGGAGAGGAGAGGAGAGGAGAGGAGAGGAGAGGGAGAGGAAAAGAGGTAGAATAATGAACTCTGCCAGGACTGAGAGGCTCTCCATCACGTGCCTGTGAAAATCAGGCAAGCCCAGGTCCTAGCTCGGCATCCGCGAGAGGGAGGGCAGAGGGCGGAGGGGAGAGACTCGCTTAGTCAGAGGGGTAGAGTCGAAGGACCACTTGACTTGACAAATAGCATACGCGTCGCAATAAGGACTTCCCCGGCCATCTTTAGAAAGCCCTTGGTCGAGCCAGAATTTCGAAAAAGGAAATAGGGGATATTGGAGGATCGGGGGGGCTGCGTCCCGTGGACAATCATAGCAACCTGCCAACCGGCCGGGCGCGCGCTCGCACATATATAAAGGCCAGATCCCGACCCGGATCCAGAGACGCTTCTCCCACTTCCCTCTCACTCCCCGCGACGACGACGACGCTCCTGCCGAGCCGCGCACCTCCCCTCCCAAGATGCGATCCGTCCGCGCCTGCGCGCTCGCTCTCCTCGCCGCCGTCGCCTCGGCCGGCGCCGTCATCCGCTTCAGCAACGAGCGCATGGGCACCTACGGCAACGTCACGATCCCGCTCAACGGCCGCATCACCCGCATCCGGCCGCTCCTCGCCGGCTCCAGCATCCACGGCGAGCGCGGGATCTGGGCCAACACGTGCAGCCTGCAGGGGAACTTCACCAACGTCGCGTGCGAGCTGACCGTCCCCGCGAGCTTCTACTCTCCCCAGATCACCCTCTACCTCGACGAAGATCGGAATTCCATCAGGCTGGGCAGCTTCGATAGTCCGCTGAACATCGCCCTGACCACGGCGAAGTGTATGTACAGTGAGCGCATCGGTCCGCCTTGACGCCCTCTCGCGCGTCCTGGGGCGCGGGGCGAGGCCGATGGCGTGGTGGCCGCCGCCGCCAGCGTTGCAGCGGGCACGCCGGCGCGTCGAACGGGAGAAGAGGTTGGGGGCACGGGGCCGGCCAAGCGGTCGTACATAGTCGTCACCGAGCTTTTTGTACCGAGTCTGATATTAATATTAATCCTAATACCAGAGTGCGTAGCACCTCTTTTTTCGAGCGGGCATTGGCAGCTGTGCTTCTCGTCACGAGGGGAGGGAGAGGGGGGGGGGGGAGAGGTGCGAATCAGCACCGGTGGCGCGCCAGGACCCAATCACTATCCCGTGACATCTTTCGATTGAATTCAGAGTAAACATTGTATAGCATTATACCTTCCAAACATTCGCCATGTGAGACACCCTTGCTGGGCGACCTCCATCTGGGACGCGACGCTGGGACGCAGAATCTCGCCGTCCGGGCTGGGAAGGATCTGCTCGTGCCCGACAGGGACATGGGAAAATAGCCACGGGCAAAACCGACGCCATATCTTCCAGAGGTTCAGCCAAGGTGACACTGTTCGGCGGCAGATAAACACGAATATCCACGGGAAATACATTGGTGGCTCTTCTCCATCCCGCCCAATACTCTCTCTCACTGAGGCCGCCGAGGAAGATGGCATTACGCATGTTCACAAATCTCGACGGATGGCCGAAGTCCCGCTGTCCCGAGCAGTGTCTCGCCGGGCTACCGATGAACTCCTCTGGGTGCAGCCCCGACCCAGTCCGCGTCCACCCCGGTAAATGCTCTGCCTTGCCCCCGAAATACGCTCCAGACTCCGCGGAAATATGGGCAGACACCCACCAAGCCCAACGGCGCTGATATTGAGTGTCACCCCGCGTTACAGCTTACCATGGCGAGCCTTGAATATAGAAACCTTGTCGTCGTAGAATAGAATCTCCCTCAGTCGCACCCTAACATTGGAACTGGAACCGCCATAGTCGGAGCCATCCCACGAGTCGGTATCTGAATTGGGATCAGACATCTCAGACTCCGTCTCATCTGGGTCGATTTCAAGAGGACCTCCTATGGCGGTTCCGTTGTCCTCCTCCGAACCATCCTCCTCGTCTTCATCGCTCCCATCGTCGTCCTCGTCCTCGTCTTCCTCGTCTGTCGGAGGCCCGCCACTAGCAGCGCTTGGATGTGCATCCCCTGAGCCGTGTGGATCATCATGAGGACGATTCTCCAGTATTTCGAAACACTTGTGAGAAACACCCATATAGCATAGCTCAACCTCAGGACGGAGAACGATAACGTCGACAACTTGGAGAGCGAGCTCGCGGGGGTCGAATGCGGGTGTGACGTGGTCGGCGATGAAGGGAATATTCAACGATCTCAGGTGCGGGATCTGGGGAAGGCGCTGGAGAAAGTGATGCTGTAGTAGAGTTAATTTGGCATTGCTAGATTCTCCGGCCGATTGCAAAATGCATGATACGACGGAAGAGACAGGTAGATGAAGTCAAAGAGATGAAACCGCTACTTACCCAACTACTGTACTCAATGGCGATACTTAGTTCTCGGAGGCTGCTCATTCTCCCACTCGTGATAAAGTTGAGAACATCACGATTTGGCATCCAAGCCCTCCATCGAACGTTTTCGGAGGCGCTTGCAGGGCTCCGGGGAATCCTGTCGGAACTGTCCAACATCAATCTCTTTAGACTTGCACGATGTCTCTTGAGTGGGCCTCGATAGATTGCATCCTATATCGATCATAATGAGCCATTGCTTTTCCACTCTTTGAGCTGCTAAGGGCAAAATCCTGAGAAGCTTACGATTGTTACAGCAGATGCAGCACTTGGCCGCCGACGATCTTGGAGAAAAAGAGTGTCGAGTGTGTTTGGGGCCAAAGTCTCCTTGAGAAAAGATATTAAGGCTGGAGACGCAGCATCGGTATGAATCTTCTTCAGGTTAAGGTGATACTGCATACTTGCTCCAGTTTTGGAGGTATGTGAATTGCCCTGGGGCGAGGGCTGGAAGTGCCGTCTCAGCATTACCCAAAGTCTTTCATGCTGGGCGCAATCAAGTATGGTCAAGTTGGTCAGCAATGACCAGTCGAAGGCTTTTTGCAAAACAGATACAGACAATGGAACCCGTTCAAGCTCCAAAATCTGCAGTCTCAACTTGCCATCTAGCCTCTCTCTCTCGGCTGGTTGTGTTTCGGAGAACTTTGATTGTCGTTGGCTGTGAGTATGAGATCGCCTTAACGAAGGCGCTACTGGAGCCTCAGGGTGGAGCGCACCAGGGCTGTCAGGTATATTCTGATCCCCGTTTCCTGTATCATGAGCGGAGATCAAAGCAGTAAGAGAGTCTACATCCGATTGCGCAGAATCAAGTCCACCCACCACCAGATGAGGGGGGTGGGGATCTAAGCCATTGGCGTTGTTTGGTAGTAGTGTATTGCCACTGACGTCGAATGGAGACGATAGGGTGGCATCACTGAGCTGCGTCCCTCCTTTCTCGAGTGAATCATATTCAGGCGAAGTCTCTTCTGAGGTTCCGGCAGTGTAATTCAGAACCGGACCATTGTTCTGCGGAACAGAGTCCAGGAGCGCACTTGATTGCAACTGCTGCGATTCAGAGGGAGCAGGGCTTGAGGGAGCTGCGGCTGCACATCTCTCTTTCTTTTCGGGCTTTGGCTTCTTTCGAATGTCGAATACACGGCCTAGGAGGACCCCTAGCACACCCCCCAATCTCCGGTCACCGATCGTACTAGCACCAGGCCATTGTGCTTGATGGTCAACTTGCTGCAGATCAGCTCCGTCCCATGCTATCGCAAAGTCCCTACTGGCTGCTTTGACGGAAACGCCAACCCTCAATTCACGAAGACGATGTTGCGACTTTGCAATAAGAACGCTCATCTCGTCCAAGTAATCGAGCTCATCAATATCTAGCACCGAGAGGCTTCTCAAAGGAGGGAGAACGCTAAGGGTGGGATATTCAACCCGACTTTGGGAATATGGCACGGGATAGTCGGGTACGTGGGAATTCGATGAAGATCCTGATGGAATTGTCCAGCCGACAGAAGTCAGTTGGCTACCAGCTAACATCTGTGGGTTGGTGCTAGAACCGTTGCTGGCTCCCGGGGCTGAGGCAGCGATGGAGGGATCTGAGTTGTCATGCCACCGAACCCAGACTCGCTCCAACCGACAATTTTGGTCCGTGGTTCTGTTTTGTAGAGACGAAAGAGCAAGCCAGACATCGCGCAGCACTCCAGTGGGCATATCCCACACGAATGTTTCGAGATGAACCATTCTAGCTATGGCAAGCGCGACAAGGGTGCCGAGCATTTTCCCGCTTTCTTTCGTTATGAGGTACTCCTGAACCCAGTCTGCAGGCCCGTTTCCCAGCGAGAATTTTCTTGTAAACTGTGGGTATTGGTTGCCTAATCGGCGCTGACTGGTCCCTGACCCTAATTTGAGTCCATGGCTACACTCTGCAAAGTTCTCTGTTCCACAGTTCGTGCACGCGAATGATTGCACCTTCGTATGGTCCGTAAATATATCTCCCATACATAATGTGGCGAGCCCGTAAGTCAAGGCATCAACGCCAGTCCTCGGATCGGTCGTGGCTGCCGCATCTGGCCACACAATGTCAAAACGAGAGTATATGTGAGGAATTGCAAGGTTGTGAAGGGCAGAATGTGTCAGTGCCAATGCCGTTAGGTCGTTGGTGTGGGTCACCTAAAAAGAGATGTCAGAAAAGGCATGATATACCGAGATGAAAATTGTGGTAAACGAAGGCGAAGATAAGCCGTATGCGGTGGCGGGTGAAGAATTTGTAGAAATAATGGCCGCTGCAGAATCTCCTACCTCTCTCACAATTTCCTTCAATACGTCTGTTGGCAGATCCAGCAACCGCAACGGTCCGTTTCTCTCCACAGCAGCTGTCCATTCTTGCTCTTTATCCTTCAACAAGCTAGAGAGCTTCGTCTTAGGATCAGAGCCCTGCTTCAACATCTTTTCGGAAGCTGTAGAGGCAGGTGTTCCCATCTGATAGCCATCCGAGTCATCGGACAAGTCTGTTGTCTTCATATCATTAAATGGCTGAGAAGCAGCGGAGGTCTTCGGAACCGGCAGGAGTTGTTCGTCTGGTAGCGAAGCCGTATCGGTGATTGCGAGATCGGGGCTGGGGAGACTGGTTGTCATGACCCTTTAGGTTGAAGTGAAGTGTTTCGAAGCCAGTTCTTTGCCTCTGCGCAGTGCCAATTCGACATGCATTGCTTGACATACAGGATATAAAAGCCAGGAGCGACTTCAAAAACATGAATATGTGTCAAAGTCGCAGCATATGAGTCTCGGCGAGAGGATGTGGTTGCGGATGCTTTGACGTGCTGATGTAGTCCGCGTTGACCAGAGGACCTAGACCTGCAATCGTGCGTCAAGGCAAGGATTTCAGGCAGCCTAAAGCGGCACTAGTTAACCGACTTCAAGACTTGCCCTGCGACATAGGTCGACAGTAGTGGACTCGATAACTCTGTGTCGAGAATACCATACATGAATTCAACAGGTGAAGTGCCAATGTTCTAGATCTCCTGGGGAGCACCAACTTCGATCGGAATCTAGTACGTCAACGTAGAGGCTAATTTCCTGCGCTGATGCGCAGTGGCCAGTCCTGTCTCGTACCAGTGTTGCTTTTTGAACCTCCTACCTTATGCAAGTAGTTGATTTTGTTGGAAATATGAGCTTGTGGCCGTAGTGAGCAAACCCTTTTTTCATGTGTATCTCCTCACTCTATAGAACCCACCTAGGATCCACGCATCATGAATTCCACCGCACCTATGTGTAACCGTGAGATTCCCACGGCAGTAACCACGATTTATTTACAGACAATTCTTGACGCCAGATTCGGTGCGTGCACATTATCCGCGCCTGAGCTGTGCCAGCCTTGCAAGTCACCAAGAAGAGAGGAGATCCAGTTCGAGGCCATCACAAACCCATCACAAGGTTTGCTTCTTCTAGAGAAATAACCGTTTTTCATCGCAATACTGTGCAAGTCTTGTTGAAGCACTTGAGACATTTCAAATTTTGGCTATACTTCTACCATCGACTAAGACTTGAATAGGACATAAAAGGCAATGTAAAAAGACGCATATGGCTCTGGAGCTTGCAAATCTGTGACGCATTCCCCGCCGACTTCCCGCAATATAAGCAAGCATCTTATCGAGGGTTTTTTTTCTTCTCTCTCTTACAAACGTAGGGTTCGTAGGATGGTACCAGAATGATGCCAAGAGACCTCTTGTAACGCTGCTTGGGCTGCTATCTCGGGGCCCGAGGACAAAGGCTCAGACCGGCAAGCTTCGCGTCTGGAGAAATTGTTTCTTTACGGTGTGCCCCGAGGGCGCCTGTTGGGGGCGAAGTGCCCTGTACTAACGATTTCTCTTTCTGACATTGGCTCTCCGCTTCTTTCTACCAGCGCCATAGCGACGATTCCCGATAAGCGACCCCTGTATCCGTACAAGCCTTGAGGCTCGGGTTCCCATATCACGTCAATTTTCACATATGATAATGAGATAACCTCTCTACCGACGCTACACAATACAAGACTTCCTTGACATGCCGCTCAACCGATTGTTGCAGGCGGAATAGAGAAGCAGCATCACAAGTACATGTCCATCCCAGTCCTTTCTGTATTTAGTAACTTCTAACAATCCCGATAGTTGCAACAAAAACCCGCCTTAAACCTCCCTCCTGAGCACAGGGGTCAAATATGTCTTCCACATCATCACGAATACGAGCCAGCAGGCGCGTGAGTAGCATTCAGAATGAGAGGCGTATATCGCGAAACCCCTCTCGAATACGGGCGAAAGTAGTCAGTTACAACGATGCATACACGTTTGCTCTCAGGGTCGCATACCTTCACCACCTGCTTCAACCCAGAGCAAAGAGGAAGCAGTATGTTCCGGCACCGAAGCCTATAAAAGTGCGCAAGACCGTCATGATAGGAGAGTTGGTACAAGAGTTTTCCCTTATCAAAGACACGAAGAGTGCCAAGTTCCCCCACGGTTTTATGTCGCCACTGGAGAAGCGAATCCAAGGAGTTTTGGTTGGGAGAGAGAGGCTGCCCGGTTACAACGATGCAGCTGTCAAGCGGACCTTTGCTGAAGCATATACTGCCTTCACAGAGGCCGGGTTCCGCAAGCGCATGGATAAGGAACGCAGGGTGGAAGATCTTGTTCTCATATTTTATTCCAACGCAACGAAGGCATTACAGAAGGGCAAGGCTCAGGATGATGATTCTTGGAAGCTGCTTGTTGATCGGCATGTCGCTCTCTTCGTTAGGCTCATCAGCAACACTTTGAGGGATCACGGCAACGATAAGGACAGACCTGAACTGATGAGCCGGCTGGCAACACTGGAGAGCAAGTTACTAACCAACGATCAAGATCTGTCTGCAGATACGGCTGATGGACCTGGGGGATCTAGCATTGAAGTTGTGGTGCCAGTGAGCCACGATGTGAAAGACATGCCTATGGTTCAAACAGTTGCCAGGATCTTCGGCTTGGCTTTCTCGCAAGTCCAGTCCGATATTGATGCGAATAAGAAATTCTGGACTGAAGAAAATGCCCTAGGCGATCTCAAAGCATATCAACACTGTCTCAATGCCAATACTAGAAGAACTTTGAGGAGTGACGATTTCGATTTAGAAGAGGGGTACCAGGCATGGAAACGAGCAGAAGGCCCTGAATTGTCCCAAATGATGGCCGAGATTCTCCAGGCTAAGCCAGAGCTGGTGAAAATGTCATTAGGCTCGAATAAATCTTTTCCGCCAGTCCGTTCCCCACCATCAACATCACCGACTGACGATCAGGCTTATTCCGACCTCGCCAGAGCAATCTCAAGTCCAATTGAACCAAATCCCACCTCATATGCATTTGATCAACCTGTCGACATGAGTGCCTTGTCTTTGGATGATGATCAGCCTGGCCGGCTGTTCCTTGAACAGTCTACCTATACATTCATTCCCCCAGATCCACGTTCCTTCTACCGATCGATACTATCTCATGCGATGACTTTTGATCAGCTTCACGCTCCCTCGGATGGCTTAGCTAGAGGTCCACCCTTAGCTCGAGCTTCCACGGAACTATTGAGCGAACTCTGCGTTCGATGGCGTATCCCGCAGTTCTCAAGGCTTGTTTTGTTCCTGGACGTAGCAGCTCAAAAGTTCTTAGATCAAGAAATTGGACTAGACGAGCTTGATGCCTCGTTCGAATTCATCAAGAATCCACCCACTGAAAACAAACGTTCCAGTATATATTCTCATCCTCCGAATCAGAGTCTGACTTCTGTTGATCAAAGCCACTGGACCGTCCAAGATTTCGTGTTGTACCGCCAAATCTTATCAACCTTGAACGATGGCCTCCTGCGAGATCTTTATGATCTTCTTCAGCATTGCTACGACTCGAAGCCACCGTCCCCGGGTCCAGTCCTCACCGTTCTCGATTGCCATATTCATAGCGACCCTTCATTTGACTTGGGTTCTGGTGAACTCGAAGCGTATAAAGTACAGTTGGCAGATGGTCTCAGAGCAAAGGCTGCTTCTGTATATCGAGGTTACCTGGAAGCAGAAGTACCTCAGAATCAAGAAGAATGGCAATTCTTTCATGTTGTTCGACTTGGAAAGTCCGTTGTGAGGCTTTGTGAGCGGATTCAGAAGCGATATAGGAAGAATCCGGAAATAATGGGTGTCAACCCTCTGACAATTTTAGTGGAAACTATGTTCCCCAGTTTTGAGAACGATGCCAGAGATCTGATTCAACGCATCCTCCAAGTCGCCAAAACGAACAATTCCGAAGTCGACTTGCAAGATGGATTTGATCTATATAAAGAATTGGTTGAAATACGTCGAATCCACCACGGCGCGCTTCCCGAGCGCCCATTTGCGTTTCATGTCGAAGAACTGCTCGCAGACTTTGTGTGGCGTTGGATTAGAGTATCCGAATCAAAAATGGTGGAGTTGGTTGATGAAGCTATCAAGCAGGACCAGTTCCGAGTTCGATCAGATCATCACGATAGACATGCTACAGACGACGAACGACACAGTGTGTCTGTGATTGATGTATTTCGTCTGCTGAACCAAACAGCAGATCAGATCTTCCAGCTGGAATGGGACGACGATGTGCAGTACGCAAAATTCATGACAGCATTATCCAAGTCCTTTGGCATAGGCTTGGCTAGGTACTGCGAAGTCCTGGAACAGAGATTTTCAAAGGAAATGGACCGACTATCGCCAGCCCAAGAAGCAGCTGCATCGCAAACCAAACAAGAGAAATGGATGCAATTGGCCAAGGATGCATGGAATAATAAGGAGAAAATTGAGCCTTTCCAGTTCTACCCAGAGGTACGTACGTTTCCAGAATATAATCACTTTACTAATACATACTCTTTGCTAGTCTTTCGTGAAATTGAATAACATTGAATATGCTATCCAGCAGCTAGATGTTCTGGAGAAGACCATGAATGTCGATGCTTGCGCAGATGTTTTAGCAAAGATTGCTCCACCAAAAGACAAGCAACGGAGACCCTCCAAATACGTTTTCACAGTCAAGATTGTCGAGGCAGAGGAGCTCAAAGCTTGTGATCCAAACGGAACAAGTGATCCATATGTCGTGCTTGGCGACGAATACCAGAAACGCCTAGCCAAGACAAGAGTGGTGATGAAAAACCTCAATCCGCGCTGGGATGAATCTGTGGACATTACTGTTCAAGGAGCTCTCAATGTTATTGCCACAGTCTGGGATTGGGATACCTTTGGTGACCATGATTTCGTGGGCAGAACCTCACTCAAGCTAGACCCAGTCCACTTCAGTGATTACATGCCTCGAGAATACTGGCTAAACCTGGATACTCAAGGCAGGCTGTTACTTCGAGTTAGTATGGAGGGAGAAAGGGACGATATTCAATTTTACTTTGGAAAAGCGTTCCGCTTGCTCAAGAGAACAGAGAGAGACATGACCCGGAACATCACTGACAAGGTCTTTATTATCACCGCCCCCCACCCCCTCTCCCCCAAGTATTCCCCCGAGCTAATCAATGCCCAGCTTTCACAATACATCAACGCATCTCTCTCGACAGACGCGTTAAGACATGTGCTCTCTCCTGGTGGTATTTCGGCATCGGTCACGAGTTTATGGAAGAGCCGGCAATCCATCATGCCCACTATCACGCCTTTGGACATCGAAAACGCGCTAAAGCCACTGTTTACCTACTTTGACGAGAATTTCGCGATTATGAAACAGACTTTGACTGATGCATCCATGATCATGGTCATGACCAGACTTTGGAAAGAAGTCTTGTTAGCTCTGGAAGGTCTACTCGTCCCGCCATTGTCAGACAAACCCTCAAGCCAGCGTCCTCTTACACAACAAGAGTTGGACATTGTGTTTCGGTGGCTCGAGCTCCTCTTTGACTTCTTCCACGCGCGCGACGAAGAAACTGGCGAGGTAATGGGCGTCCCAGCCGATGTCCTCAAGTCTCCCAAGTACCATGAATTAGCCTCCCTGAACTTCTTCTACTTTGACACAACCGAGAACCTCATCCGCACCTCCGAGCGCATGACCACGGCATCGATACAACGCGCCAACGTCCAGCGAAACCGTCTTTCCGCACCGCCCACCCTGAGTGCTTCATTCGGGGGTCTCATGAGCGCTACGTCGATGAAGAGATCGAAGAGTATCATGCTTAGCCGAAACCTGGGTACAATGAAGAAGGCAAAGGAAGAGAAGAGGAAGGAAGCTCAGGCTGATCCGAGCGATGATATGATCTTGCGGATCTTGCGGATGAGACCCGAAGCAGCGAGCTACCTCCGTGACAGATCAAGACAAAAAGAGCGACTTGCTGCTGCCGCTGCCGCGGAGATGATTGTGAGGCAGAGTCTAGCAGCTGGGGGACCAAGATTTGGTGCGAACAATTTGCCTCGTCGGTGAGGAGTTTAGTTGTGACAATTTCTTCTTGACAGAGGGTATTGCGGGTGTTTCGGTGGGAGGGAGGAAGAAATGATATCAGGGGCGATGGATTATTGTGATGTTTACGGGTGACGTTACCCAGAGATACCATAGTGTTAATGCTTATTTTATGTTTCCAGGTAATTGCACTTAAAGCAGTTATTTTCTGATATCCATCGCGTTTGAATCATTCTGACATATTTCCTGTCCCCGCGATGTCCCGGTTTTAACAGGCATATCAGATAGAGAAGCCGATTATTAATTATAGTCTATACTTGTGAACTACTGCATACGCCACTAGTAACCCTCGGCCTCGCCAATCGCCGAAAGTACGTAACAAACTGGGGTCGGTTGGAGATTGCAAGTAATTTTGCCACTCAGTCAGACCTTCAATCCTGGCAGTTAACTGGTTAGTCAGGGAGCGATGACGGTGCTTCTGCCGAGAGCGGAAGTCCTGGTTGGGTACCTGACATTATGGCTTGGGCCGTGTTTTCGCTGTCAATCTTTGCTCAAGAGAGACTTTGGCTTAGGGCACAGAGAGGAGATCCTCGTGCGGCTCGTTGCAGGTTTGCGAGGCGAATCTAGAGGGCGCGAGATTCAGCAGAGGGTTTGAACAACGTGGAGTGATGATGGTTAGAATCATCGACTTCCTCCTTGATCGGATCCGGGAGCAGAGAGATAAGAGAGGAGGGTAGCTGACACTAAAGAGAAGGATAGGTAGATGTCCAAGGACTCAGGTTTCGGGTGTTTCGCATTTTTTAGTCGCAATCAAGCATGTTTTACACTAGAGTACTACCGTCAAGGCGAGAGCCGATAGAGTGGAAGGAAACAAGGAAAAAGGGTCGTCATCATGGGCCAAGACGGTAACAATAGTATTAGGGAGATTTGATACACGCAAAGACATCAACGACTGTTGACCAGCGGTACAATATCAAGAACCAGCTCCCTACTGAGCAGCGGCTTGTTTGGTTGACTCGGGAAGGTCAAGCAATGTCGCCCTTACAACTCTGGTTCTGTCTGATAGAGCCCAGCAATGTCAACGTTGCTGTATTGTTATTGTTGACAGCATTCATCCCACCTTGGCGAAGCTGCGTAATAAGCCAGCTACCTACTACCTTAGATACGGAGTGAATAGGGAGCATGATTGAATTCGGCTATCTTGTCTCCCTGCCAGTGTCGATGCGTGGCACCAGTCGGCAATTTCTCTTCACACCAGAGACGCCTTCGTAGCCAGTGAGAGTGTTGTGTTACGAAAATTGTGTCACGACGAAAAGACATTTTAGAAGATGCAGACAGGATGACCCCAAGTGCCGAGTGTGTTCGCGGGTCTCGCAAGTCCGCATGATTTGATTGTTGATATACGAGTTGCTGGGGACTTGGTATGGTGGACCACTTGAAGAGATCGCTTCATGCACTCCGACATCTCAACAGCATGGCCGTTATCTCAGTGGCGGCAAGATCCCTGTTGTCTCACGGTGTACCGTAAGCATCGCCTCGTCGTCACCCAATTTCGTTTGCTCATCCTGCTGCCCCGGCGCGTGACTCTCGTACTGCTGTGCTGCTGCCCCGGACCACCCTGGTCTTCGATGAGGCTGCTGCTAACTGGGGAGGGAGCTGCACCCGCCACCTCTCCTGCGGATATCAAGAGCGCGTCACATCGTCCCTCCATAATGTGTTCACAGTAGTGTGGCCCGCATGAACATGCAGACAGACGCCGGCGCAAATCCAAACTCAAGTCCAAGTCCAAGTCGAGGTTCGGGTCCAGATCCGAGTCCAGCAGTGCAGGAGAGAGGGCGAGAGAAGTCGTAGGACCGTGGTGTTCGATGGGCCGGTCTTGGTTATCCGAATTCCCCAGAGCATCCTGTCACCCTACCTGTAGTTCCGTAGTTCCGCAGTTCCTTGTTCCTGGTCAGTCCCTTTAGCTTCCTCTGCCTGCTGTGCTGTATTGCAGCGCTGCCTCCCGACGAGAGTTCAGAAGGTACACACCTATAGGCCCGTACGGTAAAATAATTACTTCGTACCTTTTCCTCCCTGCTTCGGCTTTGTCGCATCTTCACCATCGCGGGAGTAGAAAAACGTAATCTCGAAAAGTGAAAGTCTCACCAGGGACAAAGAACCTGAGGCTTTGTCTCCCCCTTCCGTCCGATCTGGGAAATCTGAACCGCATCGACGACCCCACGCCCGTTGGTGCCTTCCTCTTACTCAAACCTCGGTCCCCACTTGGACACACGAGTCTTTTGGCGAAGTATTGCCAGCTACCTTGTCCTATACTTGGGACTTCTTTTCTTTCAGCCCGAAGTGATCAAGGCAAACGCTACCTTGGGGGTTCATCGCGATTCGACATTCCGGGTTTTCGCTTTGAGTCCCTTCTTTGCGCGACTGTCGGAGCAGTTCTCATTCCTTTGCAGGACGCCCTTTCCCAATATCTTACCTTAAGGGGGGAGGAGAAAAAAAATATTGGTCTCGAATTCCTCGTTGGCAGCCCTCCTTACTACATGCCTCTAAACCAGCCTCTCTAAGGATCTACCACAGCAGCTGAGCTGCACCTAGCACTACCATGGCCGACGAATCGACCCTCGCCGCGACCTGCACGCTCCTCCAGAGCCTTGCGACAAATGCCAGCGTCCCTCTTGCGATAACCACGACCCATGGCCTCAGTCTTCCTGGTAAAAACACCTCATCCAAAGCTGCTCTCGAATACGAGATAGCTGCGTTGGTTGCGAGAATACAGCACTTGGAGGCAAAGGCCAGCACTGTCAACAACCATACACTGCCGGACACACCCAGTGAGACAGGCGCTCCATCAGCTTTCGCAGATGTTCTCACGGGCAATGGGTCCCGGGCGAATGTGAAGAGCTCTGCCATGAGACAGAGTAACAACATGAACTCGTCACTTACCGGACGAGACAACTCCACAGGCGAACGACCTCAAAAGCTCCCAAAGCTCAGCAACGATGAGCTCATCGAAACGTTGCAGCAAGAAATAGTGGACCAGGCCGAGCAGATCAAGGAGGGGAAGCTCAAACAATACGCCATTGAGGCCAGGATGGAGGAGCAAGCCCAACATCAACAGCATCTCATAAACCAGTTTGAGGCCAAGCGGGTTGCCTCACTCGAGCGTGAACTCAAGAAGCACCAGCAAGCCAATGAGGCCTTTCAAAAGGCTCTGCGAGAGATCGGAGAGATTATCACGGCTGTTGCCCGCGGGGATTTGAGCAAGAAGGTCCAAATACACTCGGTGGAGATGGACCCTGAAATAACAACTTTCAAGCGGGTAATTTACCCACTTCAAGTCGCAGATAACCGGATTAAGCTAATACATTCAGGTCATCAATACTATGATGGATCAGCTTCAAATTTTCTCCAGCGAAGTTTCTCGAGTAGCCAGAGAGGTCGGAACTGAAGGTATACTGGGAGGTCAGGCGCAGATATCAGGAGTTGATGGAACCTGGAAAGAGCTTACAGACAACGGTATGCTTTCTGCCAACAGCTGGGCAGATGAGGGGCTACACTAACGGTTACAGTCAATGTCATGGCGCAAAATCTCACAGATCAAGTGCGAGAAATCGCATCCGTAACAACTGCTGTAGCCCATGGAGATTTGACCCAGAAAATCGAAAGACCCGCTCAGGGCGAGATTCTACAGCTTCAGCAGACGATTAATACTATGGTCGATCAGCTTCGAACCTTTGCCGCCGAGG
Source organism: Diplocarpon mali (assembly GCA_024741835.1). Taxonomy (NCBI): domain Eukaryota; kingdom Fungi; phylum Ascomycota; class Leotiomycetes; order Helotiales; family Drepanopezizaceae; genus Diplocarpon; species Diplocarpon mali. Next base: position 20,464 of record JAENRP010000003.1, read on the forward strand.
TTACTCGCGTGGCACGGGACGTAGGAACGGAAGGCATACTTGGCGGACAAGCAGAAATCGAGGGCGTCAAGGGCATGTGGAATACGTTGACTGTCAATGTCAACGCAATGGCCAACAACCTCACTACGCAAGTCAGAGATATCGCCATGGTGACAACTGCAGTCGCGAAGGGAGACCTTACCCAGAAGGTCAAGGCCGAGTGTAAAGGGGAGATTATGCAGCTCAAGGAGACGATCAACTCTATGGTAGATCAGTTGCAGCAGTTTGCACGAGAAGTCACCAAGATCGCTAGGGAAGTTGGTACGGAAGGAAAACTCGGCGGTCAAGCAACTGTCCATGATGTTGAGGGTACCTGGAGAGACCTGACCGAGAATGTCAACGGAATGGCGATGAATCTGACAACGCAAGTGAGAGAGATCGCCAAGGTTACTACTGCTGTAGCCAAGGGGGATCTGACCAAGAAGATCGGAGTCGAGGTACAAGGAGAAATCGCATCGCTTAAGGACACGATCAATACCATGGTCGACAGGCTGGGCACTTTCGCCTTTGAAGTCAGTAAGGTCGCTAGGGAGGTCGGAACAGACGGGACTCTTGGTGGTCAGGCACAAGTGGACAATGTCGAAGGAAAATGGAAGGACCTCACGGAGAATGTGAACACGATGGCAAGCAATCTGACCTCTCAGGTCCGAGGTATCTCTACGGTCACGCAAGCTATTGCCAATGGTGATATGAGTCAGAAGATCGAGGTCGAGGCCGCTGGAGAAATTTTAGTCTTGAAGGAGACCATCAACAACATGGTCGACCGGCTGAGCATCTTCTCAAACGAGGTTCAGCGAGTAGCAAAAGACGTCGGCGTGGACGGCAAGATGGGAGGTCAAGCTGATGTTGCCGGGATTGGTGGAAGATGGAAAGAAATCACCACTGGTAGGTGATACAGCCCCAAAAAATCCTGCCGCCTTGTTGCTTACTTTCAGCTAGATGTCAACACCATGGCTATGAACTTGACAGCTCAAGTCAGAGCCTTCGGAGACATTACAAACGCTGCAACTGATGGTGACTTCACTAAGTTGATCACTGTCGAGGCATCGGGAGAAATGGACGAGCTGAAGCGAAAGATCAACCAGATGGTCTTTAACTTGCGAGATTCCATCCAACGTAATACGGCTGCCAGAGAGGCAGCCGAGTTAGCGAACAGAACAAAGTCCGAGTTCCTTGCCAATATGTCTCACGAAATCCGAACACCAATGGTAAGCTACCTCAAAGGCACCCAGATATCTTGCAATTCTTTCAGGACTCTGATTAATGCCCCATGTAGAATGGTATCATCGGAATGACCCAGCTTACGTTGGATACGGATCTCACGCAATATCAGCGTGAGATGTTGAACATTGTCCATAATTTGGCGAACAGCTTATTGACAATTATCGACGATATTCTGGATCTGTCCAAGATCGAAGCCAATCGAATGGTGATGGAAGAAATCCCGTACACGCTCCGAGGCATTGTCTTTAATGCGTTGAAGACATTGGCAGTGAAAGCCAACGAGAAGTTCTTGGATCTGACGTACAGAGTGGACAGTTCGGTTCCAGATCACGTTGTCGGAGACTCGTTCCGTCTTCGCCAAGTCATTCTCAACTTGGTTGGCAATGCCATCAAGTTCACCGAACATGGAGAGGTCTCTTTGACGATTCGAAAGGCCGAGCAAGACCACTGTGCTCCCAATGAGTACGCCATAGAGTTTTCCGTGTCTGACACTGGTATCGGGATCCAGGCAGACAAGTTGGATCTCATCTTCGATACTTTCCAACAAGCCGACGGCTCCATGACCAGAAAGTTTGGAGGAACAGGCCTTGGGCTGTCGATTTCGAAGAGACTAGTGAACTTGATGAGAGGTGACGTCTGGGTCAAGAGTCAATATGGCAAGGGCAGTACTTTCTACTTCACTTGCATAGTCCGACTTGCCACGTCCGACATCAGCTTCATTGAGAAGCAACTAAAGCCATATCAAGCTCACAACGTCCTCTTCATCGATAAAGGACAAACTGGCCACGGCAGAGAAATCATTACGATGCTTAGACAGATTGGCCTCATGCCTGTCGTTGTCAAATCCGAGACACATATCAACCTTTCTGGGGGTGGCTCAAAGGTCGCTTCGGCTTTCGACGTCATCATCGTGGACTCGATAGAGACTGCAAGGCGCTTAAGATCTATCGACGAGTTCAAGTACATCCCGATTGTGCTTTTGGCACCGGTCGTTCATGTCAGTCTCAAGTCAGCCTTGGATCTCGGTATCACCTCGTACATGACAACGCCTTGCTTGACAATCGACCTCGGAAACGGTATGATTCCAGCGTTGGAGAACCGAGCCGCGCCGTCTTTGGCCGACAACACCAAGTCGTTCGAGATTCTGTTGGCTGAAGACAATATCGTCAACCAACGACTAGCTGTGAAGATCTTGGAAAAGTATCATCATGTTGTGACTGTCGTTGGAAATGGTCAAGAGGCTCTTGATGCTGTCAAGGAAAAGAGATACGATGTGATTCTGATGGATGTGCAAATGCCAATCATGGTGAGTGGTAATTGAGATTGACAAAATTTCGCTTACTAACTGTCTAACAGGGAGGCTTCGAAGCAACTGCTAAGATACGAGAGTACGAGCGTAGCCTGGGTACCCAGAGAACACCCATCATCGCACTTACAGCCCATGCAATGCTTGGTGACCGGGAGAAGTGTATCCAAGCGCAGATGGACGAGTACCTGTCCAAGCCTCTCAAGCAGAACCATCTGATACAGACCATTCTGAAGTGTGCAACACTCGGTGGTGCCTTGCTGGAGAAAGGGAGAGACGTACGGACTTCTCCCAAGGACGAGTCTCCCAAGGTAGCTGCTGGTTCTGCTCAAAACGGCCAGCTTACACCATCGGTAACTCCTGGCGATTCAGCCCTCCGACCGCCACTCGAGCCGCGCGCATACACCACCACCGGGCCCATCAGCCACGGCAGTGTGGAGAGCCCTTCGATTGTGACAGCAGATTCGGATGATCCGCTGGCCAGGGTGAGTCGTTCCCAATCTGCCAACTGAAGTGAATGCTAAGCCTGCCCAGCTTCTTATGCGCGCACACAGCTCCTAAATGGTACTGGAGGCACTCCATGCACGATTGCAGAAGCAGACCCCTTAGACGACTGCGGCTGCGAATATCTTTTCTCTTCCTGTGATACCACCACTGCGCCTGTTATTTGACTTTGCAACTATCTGCCCTGTATTTTGACCTGCGACGGCGTTTTAGGGAAGGAGTTGATGGAAGCATGCACTGCTATTCTGCTGAGAAGGGCGGCTGCATCAAGACCTTTTTTTTTTTCCCTGGGCTTAGGGCCTATCTCTGCTGGAATTATTATAGCGACCCAAGGGATTGGGTGATTTACAGTTGCTTTTTTTGTTTTCGCTATCAATCATAGCTTGCGGGTCTGAGACTGGGCTTACCTCTCCCAATCATTTTCCTGTGGAGGGGTGTGTGAGCCGATGCATATGTTGGTAGGGAGGGTGGACTTGAAAAAGATCTGAAGGTTGGAAGCTAGTCGAGATGCAGAGAATGATGAAATGCCAAATCAAAACGTCTATGAACGCTAGCTACGTCGAATCTGTTCACGACCAATCTTGAAGTTCTACGACGAGCAGGCTACCTCTCGCTGGCTCGTGCGGTCTGGCTGGTCTGGCTCACAGCTTCCATCCTTCTCCGGCAGACCTGCGATTTGGAGTTGGGCGTCGGCGTACCCGGATACACGTACCTGATGGACCTCGCTGGGCAGAGGTATCCAGAAGCCAGAGCCTTGGCCGGGGAATGCCTCGCGAAGTACGTGGATACCAGGTCAGCAGTCGGGCGACCTGAGAAGTCGAGGAAACCTTCCCGACCCGCGTGGGCTTCAGAAGCAGATGCCATCAGGTTCGCAGCTCGCTCTACGCCAGGCCTCCCCCTCGCGGCCCCTCCTTCCCATGGCTGAGTATGTGCATGAGTTGCTGCTGCGACTGCGACTGCGACTGCGACTGCTTGATCCCTTCTCACCCATGGCTTCTGGTCGGCCCCCTCCCCTGCTTCCTGGTTGATGTGACATCCCGTGCCCGGACGTCTCCTCTCGCCACCGCGGGCTTTTCGATTTCCCGCACTCGGGGCGAGGGGCGTGTCGTCGGCGTCCCGACCGTGCTCGGATCTCGGTCCGTACTGCCATGCGTGCCGAGCCGTCACGTGACGCATCGCATCGTACCGTACCGTAGCGTAGCGTGGCGTCTCCCCCGTGACGGTGAGGAGGGAAGGTCGGATGTGGGGAGGGGGGAGTGGACTCGGGACGACCTGCAGGGAGAGAGATTGGAGTCAGGTACCTCGGGCTCCGGTCTCTCTTCACGCGCGGCGGATTTGCGTCCCGGGTCAGGCCAGGTCCCCGCGGATGGGATGAAGGGAGGGGGAGGGCGGGAGAGGCAAATGCTTCTCGTTGGGTGGGATGAGACCTCCGGGGGCTCGGGGGATGTGGCTGCTGGGAATGGTTGGAAGGCGACGTATAGCATGCCATGCGAAGCCTAGCCTGTCGGGGTTCACGGCGCGCACGCGTTCCAGCTCGAGGGGAGCGAGACAATGGCATCCATGACTTGGGTTAATGATGGATAAACAAGCCTCGCTTACGGACCGGTGGCAGACCGCTCCCAGCGTGACGCAGATGTCCGTCATCCCTCTTTCTGGCTGTGTTTTGAGCCCGCTGGGTCGCTGCTGTACTACGACTGCTCACTCTGCACCGCTCAGTGGAACTCACATGGAGATGCAAGGGAGCAGAGGGGGTGGAATGTGTCTCGGGGGAAGGGAAGGGCGTGAAGGAGGTGTCTCC
>JAENRP010000003.1:25345-59792 GCA_024741835.1 Diplocarpon mali
GTTTGAGTGGTTGGGTTTTTGGGAGGAAGCTGCATCTGAGGCATCAGAATTGAGGATGCTTCTTTTCCCTGCTTTCCCAGTATTTCCCAACTTTTCCCTGCTTTTCCCAGGACAGAGTCGTTTTGCCCCGTCTAGCATGGGTATAGATCGTACATACTTCGTACATGCTTCGTACATGCTTCGTACAGGTAGATGAAGTGCCTTGTTGCCTAGCGAGCGAGGTGTGAGCTCCGTAGCGAGGGGCGGTGCGTGCATATCACCCTCCCAGTCAGCGCGCGCACAGATCAGCAAGCACGGGACTGCCAGAGCGCACTCGCTCGGAAGAGGCGGAGGCGGTAGGTGAGCGCGACGGGCTCTCCAACCCAGCTGGACCAAGTACGGTGGATGGGCGATTTCGTGTGGCGGGGCTCCGGTGGCATTACGTGCAGCAGAGGGCGTGGGCCGTGGCGATCTGGCTGGTGGCGATGGGCGCCGGCGCGCGTGGAGGGGAGTGCAGGTATCACGGTCGCGAGAGGCTCGGTTGGTGTTTTTTGTCGTGGATGTTGCGCCGGGGCGACAGACAGCACTTGCGAGCACCGACTCTTGCTGGCGGGGAGCTTTCGCTTTCGCTTTCGATCGGGGCCTCGGTGGGATGGCAGGTTGCCGTCGGTGGAGGCATGTTGACTGATGACTGATGGCCGATGGCTGAGGCCGATGGCTGAGGCCGCACGGTATCTGTGGTGTCGTGTGGTGTGCCGGTGTGCCGGTGTCCCGGTGTCCCGGTGTCCCCCGATGCCCGGGGGTCGTGACCGTCCCGTGAAGTGCCGAAGGGGAGGGCCATGGCGTGATGGCCGAGACCCGTCGCACTCGGGCATGGGGCCTTTTCTACGTTCGCCTTCGAGGCCGTCCCCAAATCACGTGGATGTGGCATCGCATCGATCGCACCGCCAATCGCACCGCCAATCGTTTCGCACATCGCAACCTCCCGGTGAGAAGTCGCACGTGTGAAGCTGAGGTCGTGCCGGCGCCCCCCGAAACCAAATCTTCCTGTACAGAGGACCTCCTTACCCGTCCTAGTCGGGGCCGTCACTCCGTGAGGCTTCCTACTCTTCCCAATGCAAATGCGCCCGACTCTCAAACGCTTCCTTGGCTAGGAGGTACTGACCCACCCGGCAGAAACTCTCAACACAGCCCTCTCTCAGCTCGACTACATGAACCTGCACCCACCCAACCCTTGGTCGTTGGCGTGGCGTCGAATGCGTGACAGTGACACTTACCTGGACGAAGTGTCCAGTACTGTAGCCTTGCCAGATAACCAGACTTGCGTTGCTGCCAGATACCAGGTCTCCGTACAAGACCCATCATCCACCCCCTTCTTCTGCACGGTACCGTGCTCTACGGTCTAAATCTCACGCCCCCCCCGACATTACCGACATTATACGGAAATCGGATAGTTCAGAGTCCAGGCAAGGCTGGGCAGGGCAGGGTTTTGCCGGCGGCTCTCTCGTGTGTTTTCCCGCTTGACTTCCAAGTACATACTTTTGCTAGGACGTACGTCCCCTTACAGGTCCCTCATGAATGCAGGGCTTTGCCAAGGTCGCCGTCCGAACAGTACCTACCGAGAGGCGTGTGAGGGGTCTCGACCTGGAGCGCTGCGAGCCGGCTGGGGAGACGCTGGCGTCGAGGGGGGCCGCAGAGTACTTTCGCAGCATCGCGAGCAGACCTGCAAAACCGCCGACGTGAAACACCTCCGTGCACTGTTGCGGCCGCGTTGTCGGCTGTGTTCTTGTGGTCGGCGGTAGGATCTCCAGGTCTGGCGCTCCGTCTCCAATCTTCCCACCGGCGAGGTGTGCTTGGTGGGTCTGGGAGGGCCAAATGGCATTGTGGAAGATGATGTTTCATGATGGATGCTCAGATCTGTGTGTCTGGACCGCAATGACGTCGGGGCAGGACGAGCACGGCAAGACAACTTTCCTCCAACCCTGGGGCATGCTGGGAGTGTCGAGGTCGACCTGCTCCTCCAGAATGAGACGGGTCGATGTGGAGATATAGATGAGGACCTCACCCGAGATGGACCTCGCTCGAGATGTGGAAATACGGGAGATGTGGTGGTTCGTAGACGTGATGGCAGATGTGCCAGTGCAGCAGATTCCGCCAGATTCCTGCGGGGGGAAAGAGGTGGGAAGCAGAGGTGGAGAGGAGAAAGCCACTTCCTCGTCGGGTTACGTAGGACAGCGCTGCGCAGACGACGGCGTTGGCTGCTCTCCATTGAGGCCGGCACGCATGAAGGACAACGCCGCCTCGGAGCGTACGGAGAGATCATGCAAGGCACAAGTCGCCATTCCCACCTGCTGCGATCTCCAGACTTCCCGCACCCGGGGAGAAGAGCCGTGCGGATGTGAGCCGGAAGACGAGGAACAAGACGATTCCAAGCTTCGAAGCGTCTCTCATGCAATCGTGAAGCGGGAATCCTAATCCTCGAATCCGGTACTTCGCAGGCGAATGCTTCTTCCAACCACCCCTCTGTGCCCTCCGGCAACAACCCGAGACGCACGCAGCCCTTTGCTTGCCTTGACCTTTCTCTGTCGCCAACGACTTAATTTCGCAGCACCGGTCAACACAGGCCTCCAGACACATGGAGGGCGGCGGATGATTCCCTCCCCGTCATCCCTTTATCGTGCATCCGTCTCGACATAGATCCCCCATCTCAACGCCTGTCTCCAGGTCGGGTGACCGGTCACCGGTGCAGCGTCGAGTGCCGGCACGAAAGGCCTCGGGCAAAGCGGCCACCAAGACACCAAGATGGCCATGTCCCGGCTGCGGTAGAGATCTGATAGACCGACTCGGGACAGAGTGCGCCGTGTACAGTCCTGTGTGTCTATGAGGGCTGGTGCGGCTTCATCCTGCTGCCCTCGTCGGGTGCGCACCTCTTGCGCCTCTTGCGCCTCTTGCGCCCTCCTCCTACTCCGGGGCTTCTCCCACATCGCCACCAGAGGAATGGTGCCACATGACCAAACGACAGGTGCAAATGACCAAAGGACAGGTGCAAATGAACCGTGGACCCATATGCACCGTCCAGGTCCAAGGAGCTGCAGGCACACAGGACTTGGAGACTACAGCATCGTACCGCCCTGTACAGAAGCGGCAAAAGGCCATCCATCGGCCAGCCACCGCGGCGGCACTATCGCACGGAGGCATGTACTGTTTCTTTTTGGCTTCCCCAGCCTCACGTGTCCGGCCGAATGGATACGAGGGTGCCTTGCTCCATGACTAACCTGCGCGTCCGGAGGCGTTCAAGCCAGGTCGACAGGAAAACCAAAAAACGACCGAGCCCGAGCCGATGCTGCAAGGAGTCAAGTGGGTGGGAGTGTGATGAGCACTGCTGCCCTGCCCAGCGGCACTACTGTACCTAATCCTGAGCAGCCTGGATCCTGGGTCTGGCCTACCTACTACAGTGCTGTGCGGCAGTAGTCGTCCTGCTGTGTACTGTACTGTGGATTGATCCCGACTGGAGAGCCGACTCGAGGGACCGCGAAACAACACCGCGGCTACGCTCCTGTCGACTGTGAATGGGGCAATATAGAACAAGGCGTCGGTCCCTATCCTCCCTCCAGACCGGACATATGGACGGAACGTAAGGTCAGGTCAGGGAGCACGCGCCGAAGCCTCGCTCCCTGGGCTTTCGGTTCCAACTCCAGCTCTTTGCGCCCGCACCGGCGCAACTCTGCACGACGGCGTACTCGAAAATACCGGACGAGGGATTCGCTGCACCCCGAGATCCCCACTGTACCAAAGTTCCACAGTTCCAAAGTTCCTCCGACCTGCTCGCTGCCTTGGCTTCCTCAGGCTCCGGGGGTACGGTGCCCAAGGTAGGCCAGAGTGAGCACTACGGCACACGGAGTCGGGGTAGAGTTGGGCCACACTCCCCCCTCTTTCCCCCTCCCCCTCTCCCTCCCCACTCCGCCTCCCCCTCCCACTCCCTCGCACTTACCCTGGCCCTTGCCCTTGCCCTTGCCCTTGCCCTGCCCTGCCCTTACCTGTACCCTTTGTTCCCGCCCTCCCATCCTCTCATCTTCTTCCCTCCTCCTCCTCCTCCTCCAGCCCTCTTCCCCCCCCCCTCTCTCCATCATCGTCATCGCGACCTCGTCGAATTCGTTCTGCCGGTCTGTTTTGCGTCCATTGTTTCCTCTCGATATCTCGGTCCCTCGTGTCCTTTCGTATCGCCGGTGTTTTCGAATTTGCTGCTTTCCCCGTCGGAACTCGAGTTTTTTCAGCAGCCCAGATGTGAGTCGAGAAACCTCGCGCCTGCCGACGCTGCACCGCACGCAGTGGAGGCCCAGTCCCTCAGCACAACCCTCCTCAGCTGCACTCCGGCGTTGCGACAGCTATGCCTGTCCCACGCTGCAGGCCGCATCGTCCGGAAGGACCTCGCATCTGGGAGAGATCCATCATCCCCAGCTGTCAGGCCGTAACGTCGCTGCTGGCGCATCGCTGTCGTTGATGTCGCCCGCGCTCGCTACAGGTCCTTCCGGATGCGCGCTTGGTGGCAAGCCCGGCGCAACATCTCGGCCGCGGCGGTCACAGAGGGGTAGCCAGATTTGCTTCGGGAGCCATTGGATATGCGGGTTGGTCCTAGCCAGAAGCTCTTGCTGATCTAGTCGTGTTCTTTACAGAGCTGAAGTTATCTACTGCGATTCTTCCAGCGACCTGCCATCTTTGACGCCATTTCGTCCCGAAGTAATTGAAGTCGCACGCGTTGTCCTAATAGCCGAGCCGATCTCTCACGACCACCGCTACGGTTTTAACTTTCGCCGCCATTGACAGATAACACGAATTCGATTTGTACCTCATCGGGCTCGTATTGAAATTTCGAGGTAAGCCCCTGGCTCCGGAAACTCCCCCTATATGGTTGGCAGACCCTGTGAAGTGTGGTGGATGAAGAGAATGGCATGGCGCGCCTCACGTTCCGACGCTTTCGAAACTTGCGGTATATCTGGTGATTACGAGCGCGAGATTCAAAAGTTCTCTCCTGGAGTGGCGCAAGCCCGGCTTCCACTCGGCACGGCTGCGAGTGGGCCTCCTCAGCTACCGGAAGCTGCCATCATGAGAAGCGAGACTAGCTGTTTGACCGCTGTGGCTGCGGCGAGACTCCAGCATCTCCACGGCGTCATTGTCTGCAAGCCTCACAGTCAGCACAACCGTGGGGTGAAAGAGTTTGTCGCCTTCTCCCTCGGGACAGGAACATGTCCCGGTGTGTAGGCAGAAACTTTGCGCTCACTGCTTCCGCTCAAGCCGTCTCGGAGAGCCTAGACTCGGTCTCACGTTTTGGGAACACGAGAGTCTCTATCCTGGAAGCTTTCACTTGGCCTCCCGTCTTGAATACGTGTGTGCAAGCCAGGCAAGACCAGACTGCTTGGTTTTCGACGATATCTGACGCATTTTTGAGAATTCGTATCATTTGCTTCATTTGCGCTTGAGCCATGAATTGGCCTCTGAGTGGGGGTCAGTTCAAGTCCTCAAACTGAAGAGGCCTCTGCAATGGGTCGTTGGTTTCCTTAGCTGCGCGTCTGGCTATAACTGTAGCAGAGGCTGGCGTGTCTTATTCTTCGCACGTTTATATTTGTTTGTTACCTTCCATGGTTATGGGGGGCGCATCGTGGTCTCCCTAGCCATTTGCGCCCTCCTGGCAGCGCTACAGGATGATGACAGACGCTGCTGTACATCGTATGGATGTTCGTTGGGGTCTTCCTGTCCATGCCTTCCATCTTGCGTGTCTGCAGGGTCCTATTGGTTATTCTCTGTATTGTTTCTAGTATGTTTCTTGCAGTTGGGGCCTGATTTATAGGATCTGAAGGCAGATCTGCCCACCTAGTTTTGGTTCAACTGCAAACCTCCGTCAGAAGTTGATGGCCTAGCGGACGCCTTCTGCCAACATTTGTGACCCTCCTGTCATGTGTACTTGAACTTGTGCTCTCACTTGTCCCTCTCTTGGTTGCTGCAACTGTGCCTCTGCAGATGAGCAAACCTGATTGCGTTCCTCCTTTCAGCGGTGATACCCAGAGCGAGAAAGGAAATGAACAAAAGATAAACCAGTGGTAGTAACAGCCTAGCAAGGGGCTGTTCCATTGCTATGCGTCAGGTGATAGTGCTAAGGCGTTGTTGCAGCGCAGGCGTCTGAGCATTGGGAAACAAGCCACGGGCAGAACTTTCAAGTTTTCGACAGTTGCACCACGAACCCTGAATCATGTTAATCCATGCGCCTTGTGCAGTCTTCTCTGCTGCTGTTTGAATTTGAATCTGAATTTGCAGTCAGAGATGGAGGGAAGGACTAAGCAAGTGACACTTATCAGGATGATTAAGGCATTTTGAAAAAGATGATCTTTCTACTTCAAGAACCTTATACTGAGTCATACGCTATAATCCAGTGATGTATTCCTTCACGTAACGTCTGCTCGTTGTCGTTATGACTGCTTTTATGGCTTGATTTTGATGGTTTTCAAGTGTTTTGACGGTTACTAGCATGTTGAAACCAGTAACCCAGTGTTGGCAATGCCTGGGATCTGATTACTTTCACTACCCTAATTCCTCGGGAATACAATTTGGCTGCTGTTCTATCACATCTGCCAAGTATATGTTTGAGGGTATAGTGGGTTGCAGGTCTGTTTAAGTCGAAGAGATGCGCAGTAGTCATTCCCAAGCAGTAATTATCACCCCCATGGCCTCTGTTTCAAACAGTCAGAGGAGAATTATTATCTGGCCGTAAGAATCACGGAACCACACATTCCACTTTACAGTCACGGAGTGAGCTTTTCGTATGCCTCCAAGTCAACGGCGTTCCCAGTGTGTAGCATGGAAGCCCTCGCCACTACTGCCTCTACAAACCGCTCCTTCTCTCGCCTCCCTCTGTACCTCTTCGCGAAGCCCTACCACTCACAAATCTATCTTTGCGGCCCTCCACTTTCTGCGCCTGCGTTCTGTCACTTTCCATCGCTTCTCAAGAGCAATATTCATCGGTATCTGCCTCCAATTTCGAGGGTGGGGTGGGGCGAGAGGGGGGTCTGCCACCATTACTCACTAGGGCTAGCGCAACTGAATTCCTTCGGGCCTTCGCTAACTAACCTTATAGACCACGCGCATCACGTCTCGCCTTCAATCTTCTCTAACTCTTGAACCTTCACTCTCCTGGTCTCTCCTACTAGTACTCTCGTACTCTGTATCTGACATTCACACATTACTTCTCTATTCTCTAAGATTCTCCCGCGCATTACCGAAGTCGTCACTACAAAATGGCGTTCCAGTATGATCCAAACCAACAGCAAGGCCAGTTCCAGCAGGAGAACAACGGCAACAACGGTATGCAGCAACAGGGTCCCCCTCCCCCTCAGGGAATGGTGCCCCCTCCTCAAACCATGCCGCAAGGTGGTCAAGAAGGTGGTTCGCCAGCTCCATTCGCGCAGCAAGGCGGTAATCCTGACGGCTCAGGTGGCAGCGTCAGCGGCGATGCGAAGACAACTCTCTGGTAAGCCAAGCATCCTCCCATCATCATCATTTTCCCTTCGCATCCTGCACTTGATCATCGAGTTCGATCCGCGATCACTCTAGAGTGCCTCATGCCAGTTGGAGAGGGCTGTTTTGCCGGCGGTCGCGGCTTGCAGCATTTGCAGTTTGCGAAATGCAGCTCCTCCCAGCATCCACGCAGTCCGCCATCTAAACTTGGTACACGCGATACGAGCTCCGATTAATCTTTAGATCGGTGTTACCAATACCCCGCACTACTCATACACCTCGACTCCTGAGTTTCTATCCTGCCGTTGAGCTTATGACTCGGTGTGTAATTGCCAGTCACGATTACTAATTGCTCTCTAGGATGGGCGAACTCGAGCCATGGATCGATGAGAACTTTATCCGCTCAGTCTGGTTCGGAATGGGTGAGCAAGTCAATGTCAAGATGATTCGGGACAAATTTTCTGGGCAAGAACACCTTCCTCACATGTTACTGCAGCACTAACTCTTTGTCTATAGCAACGCTGGCTATTGTTTCATCGACTTTGCTTCCCCGGCCGCCGCAGCTAAGGCCTTGTCACTTAACGGATCCATGATTCCTAATACCTCTCGTCCTTTCAAGCTCAACTGGGCCTCTGGCGGAGGGCTTGCCGATAGACGGTCAGAACTTTCCCGGCCACTCTCCTTTGCCTGCATGATCGCGGCATTCACGAAGGAAACAGCTAACGGTCTCTAGTGACGACCGTGGACCTGAATACTCGATCTTCGTTGGAGATCTGGGACCTGAGGTTAACGAGTACGTTTTAGTGTCCTTGTTCCAGGCACGATTCCCGTCTTGCAAGTCAGCCAAGATCATGACCGACCCCATCTCGGGCATGTCACGAGGATACGGCTTCGTTCGCTTTGCGGACGAGCAAGATCAGCAACGTGCCTTGACGGAGATGCAAGGAGTATACTGCGGTAACCGTCCCATGAGAATCTCAACCGCTACCCCCAAGAACAAATCCGGTGGTGGTGGGCCAGCAGGTATGCCTATGCAAGGCGTTGGTCCTAGCATGGGACCTGGCATGCCAGCTGCTCCTGGTATGTACAGCATGGGGGCTCCTCCTCCGATGGGCTATGGCGGCGGATATGGCGCTCCTCAGCCTATGAACCAGTTCACGGATCCCAACAATACCACTGTCTTCGTCGGAGGTCTTTCCGGATACGTCACTGAGGATGAGCTCCGTTCGTTCTTCCAAGGCTTCGGCGAGATTACTTATGTGAAGATCCCTCCCGGAAAAGGCTGCGGCTTCGTTCAGTTCGTGCAACGTCACGCGGCCGAAATGGCTATCAACCAAATGCAAGGATACCCTATCGGTAACTCTCGCGTTCGTCTTTCATGGGGCCGATCGCAGAACAACTCTGGACCAGCCGGCACCCCGTACCGCCCAGCCCCTCCACCACCTCAGTATTCTTCGATGGGCATGCCTCCTGCTCATCCATACGGCCAATTCCAACCACTGCAGGTGGGTCAAACCACGATATTCAATTGAATCACTTCTGACGTATCTCATAGTAAGCGTTGTATTTGCCCCATGGGATCCGGAGTATAGCGAATGGCGTCTTTCTGCCTCCAATATTTGATCTTCCAGTCAGTTTGCTTTAGCTTTACTTCTTCTCTCACCATCCCTGGATGGCTGTTTCTCCTCTTAGCGTTACTTGAAAAGTATCGGATGGGTGGGGATCTGCATTTCCACGATGCCCATGTACAAAAAAGTGCATTAGATGTCTCCTTTTTATGAGTCCACGAAGGGTCTAACATGCGCTGCTTTCCTGTCCTACACATGTATCCTCTGAGCCTCTCATTTCTCTTTGTCTATTCCTTTTGGATTCAGCCGTGTTACTTCGGTGGTCAGCCTGTGGACAGGATCAGATCTATGGCGAGCATATCTGGCTTGAGCATCAATCATGTTTCCTCTCTCAATGTTAAAATCCTCCAAAAGTCTAGATTATTCTCTTCATACACAACGGGGGCTTGCTGTCTGTGCGAGCTCAATCACCAATGTATCCCCATTATTAGAACTTTAGTGTCTGTCATCAGTAGTCCTCCTTCTATCAGTGCACACCTTCACCGCGACACTCCACGGAACGGAACGCAGGTATTCGAAGTACTCACTCTCACCCCTTGCTCTGGAATAACCTCCCTATCCCGAAGCTCTGCTCTTCTAGCACGAGGGACTTGGTTTCCAGGGCCATGTCCTATTTTCAAGTCTCGCCTCCATGCTTCCCAGGGCGGTAAGCTTCGCAGGGATCTTTCCCAATGACCTTTTCGTACCGTCAATTCTCGCAGATATTACTGGCAGAATCAGATCTCCCCGTGCCAAATATCTACGTTCATTTCTGGCAGTCACCAAGAAAGGGCTTAATGCTGACAATCGATGTACTTCACAGGCCCACAATGCCTCTGGCTGAGATCAACACCAGTTCTGAAGATGCGATTGCTATAGATCTTCGCCCGGCATTTGCAATGCTCGCTGAGCTGGTGGGACTTTCTGTTTATTGCGATCTCGACGTTGATGAGCCCCTTTCTAACTTTGACGTATCAAATCCCATCAGCTGTTACATGGTCTCCAATACTTCTTCTGGTCACGTCTCTTCGGTAACCCTCTTGCGCTCGTAAAAATCGGCGTTCGGTCTCCCCTCGACAATCTCAGTCACTACGCGCATTTGAAACTTGGAAAGGTATAGCGTCCTTAACAGCGGATACCCCATTTGCGTGGAATGACGAGGGGGGTAGGATAAAAAGGCGTTCTCATGCTTTACAACTCGGTCTTCCTTTCCTGCTGTGGCCATCTATGCGACACGGTTATACGCTTTCTTCTCTTTCGGCGCGCATGAGCGCCACTGGGCACGGGATCCTTTCTCATTCATTGATGTCTTCATGGCGATCCGCTTTTTTTACATGGTTTCGGTGGTGCGCGTTTTCGGGGCTATGATGGACGGGTGATGGATCATGATGATGACTCAGTCTGCATTTTTCTTACAGAACTACAACCGCGATCATTGAGAACGGCGGGCCTCATCTACGGGTCTCTTCCTTCTCGGACTGGCACTGAGGTGCGGACGGTGGAGATGGATGTCTGCATATTGCTCGGGTGGATCTGGCTCGGGCATTTCGTTTCGTTCGGTCTTCTTGCATCCCTTTCACATTATATACGCTTGATGATTGTCTTATGAGTCTGGCAGAGGGGTTGGTCTCCAATCTCGATTTCTCACAGCAACGTTACGGGTAGAGTTGTCCACAGGACTCTCCCCGGCCTTCGGGCAGCCTTTCTGTTACAGCTACATACATGCAAGCCTTTGCTTTTCATCTCAGCACTCTACCCTTCATCGTTCACGATGTGGATTGGTGCGAGAACCTCTTTAGTCGTACGAGCCCCAATATAGGGGTGCTCGCTGTGTGGATCGATCTCTTCGGGATTTTTTCTACGTACGTAGGCCTCAGTCACTACTTTAGAGAGGGGATCGCATTGCGCTCCAGCTTCTACTACTATAAACGCGTTGTATTTCGCATTGAACAAAACCTGTTTTTAGACGGATGTTCAATGTCCCGTTGCAAGTGAGACTCGAATTTGAAATGAGTGACTTGGAGAACACGCCAATGGCTCTGTGCTTACTTCCCATTATCAAAGAACGGCTCGGTATACGTGCAATTTGCCACGCATGTTGATTGCACAACGCTTTCATAAGCGATATCGCCGACATTTTCTCGGTTCTCCTGATCTCAGGTGCCGGCTCTGGGATTTTACAAACCTGCAAACAAAACCCTGGTTAGTATAAGCCCCTCTCCGGTGATGACTTGCCCTCGCATGACCAGTGTTTCCCCTTGTGTGTAGAGGGCACGTAGGGGTCAGCTCAGACATTGTCAAATCGGCTCTTCCCATCAACTTGTTTCTCTCTCTGGCGAGTCAACAGCCCTAGCCAGACTGTTTACTCGGTTTGGGCTTCCGTCATGACACGAGAACCCCTCCACTTCCCCTCTTACCCCCTCGCTCATCCCAGAGGTAGTAGCAACACTCGCCCTTCCCTCCTGGTTTCATGATTTCGTCGGCATCCGAGCGTGGCCTGGTCAGAACAAGACGTACGCGAAATTGGCCATTGGATCTTTCCCTGGTCGTATGATATGACCTGTCTAGCGAGTCTCGCGGCGCGACACAACCTTCTCCCTCGTCCGCCATCATCACAGACATCAACGACGCCTTGCCTCGTTGCCGAGCATTCGACACTGCCAAAAAGGACGCCAGTCGCCCTAACTTCTCGCTCCTCGATAGACTCTGGACGTCTCTTCCTTCACAGAAAGACCGTTCCACCAGGGCGCAATTGGCTCCCCAGTCCGATTCTAAACAGAGGCTCCACGCGCGCGAGGCACGCATCTCTGTGAGTCCTCGCAGATTCACCTATCCACCGAAGTTCCCCCTTTGATTTTGCGCCGCCCCTCCAATTCCTCTCCATCGGCGCCGTGACTGGCACTCTGCTTCACAACTGGGCTCCGATCAGAATGCGGCCAGTGGAAAGGCACGTCCTGGCGCAGGTCTTGCTCTCCGCGCACTGTGTTGGTGATCAGCTCGCCGTGTGGTCCTCTTGCTCAGCGTGCAGCTGGACGCTTTGNCCCACCTGTTCGATCGGGAGGCCTGCAAAGCCGGACCCTCTACCTCCACGCGATGTTTGCTGTCACCGCGTGATCTCTTGCAAGTCGAGGCGACTAGAAGGAGTCGTGTAAGTGGATGGTCACGGGCATCCAGGTATCTTACGATTCAAGATATCTGCCAAACGACGCCCGCGCCTCCTGCGATAGAGCACAACTCGCTTACGAAGCCGATCCACAAACGTTCGTTCCCCTGCAAAGTTACGTGGAGCAATAAGGCGTCCAAAAAAAAAAAGACTCTGACGCGAGAAGAAGCTTATCGAAAGGGGGACTCCCAGAACTATTTACTAGGCTCACATCGACTGCTCATCCCCTTCCCAGCTGCTTCTGTAAAAGAAGCAGCAGCAGCAGGGTGAAGGATCCGCGACGTATCAGTAGACCTGGAAGTCCGGTCCCCCCCCCCCCTGGTAGTGATTTTGGGCGCTAGGTACAGATTCCGTGTACCGGTCCGGAGCTGAGCAGCTCGCTCGCACGTTGTGGTGGGGTTCGGGAGCAATTCCCGGGCGAGATTCAATACTGCTGCTGCTGCTGCTGCCTGTTCGATCTACAGTCGCCCACCGACACCGACGGCGGCAACAGCACGGTTTCAATACCAAGCGCTACAGCTTGGCATACTGTCTGGTACGGGGATGCTAGACTCGGGGTTTCATTTTCCGTGCGTGCCTAGCTACCGGGCCAAGAGGCGTGCTCGTAGCGGGGGAAGAGAGCAGCTGGGATAGAATGGAATAATCGGTCCACGCCTAGCGAGACGAAATGACAAAACTGCCTGGTGTAGAGTGTTACTTGGCAGTGGTTTGCATTCCACTTCTCTCCGACATGTACCTATGGACGAAGGGTACAAAAACCAAGTCTTCCATGAGGCCGGTATGTTAGATTGGATATCGGGTCTTCCACCGCCGCATCTCTTCACAAGAGCTCACTTCCGCACTTTCCGAGCGTGCTTCACTAGATTCTCTATGACACCCTCGAAAGCATCCCGATCGCCCAACTTCTCATCCGTTCTCTTCGTCCAATACTCCAAGACCTCTTTCGCGGTACCTTGCATCTCTTCCAGCTTGCTGACATGCGCCTTCAACTCCTTCACGGTGAGACCGTCCAGCGCCTGATCTGTAAAGCTACATAGCTGGCGCGCCGAGAGGAGATCCAATCGTGGTGCAGGCGGGGGGCCTCGCCTCCTCTTCGAGTCTGACCTCGATGGCTTGCCCTGAGAATCAACAGATGTGGTCGAGGCGTTGCCTTCGCCCTGCTTGAGCCGGGATATGGAGCGGGAGTCGGTAGAGGTCCGCGGCGAGCCGGAGGCGGGGTTGAGGTTCATGGATGGGAGGATAAGTTTCTTCTGTTTCGATGCGGGAAGAATCTCGTCCAGGTCGACCGGCACACCGAGTGAGACGAGGAAGAGCCGCCGGATGCGAGAACGGATCCAATTAGGGGGTTGCAGGGGAGGAGGAGCGACGAGCTGAGACCATAAAGAAGCACTTCGAGGTGTCAGGAAGATAGGGTGCTCTGCAGAGATTGGCGGGAGGACTGAAGTGTCAATCGAATCGGCAGGAAACAGGGCATTCATGTATGATTCTGTGGCGGCTTGTATCTCTTCGGGGGAGTCGAGATCGGCAAAATCAAGGACAGGCTGAGAGTGGGTTAGCGACAGTCACTCGAGGGCAGACAGCTGTGTAATCGTTGTATAATTTGCTACTTACAAATGAGGGTTTTACTGGTATAGATTGTGGAGGCAGAGCTGGAGCTGCCTCCTGGAAACCGTCATCAAAATCGCCAAATTCTGCATCTTCCCCTTCTTCAAATTCATCAAAATCGTCTCCAAATCCTTCATTCGACCCATCCTCTACCTCGTCATATTCGACCGTTGCAACAGGTGCCTCCTTCTTCCCAGCCATAGATGACTTCCGTCTCGCGTGGTTTACGATTGGGGACCTAGCAGCAGGAGACGTTGGCGAGCCTGATCCGGTCAATCGCTCTGAAGTGCAAGCTATCGAAATACGCTTACCTGGAACGTCTCTTACTTCTTCCACAATGTCTGGCTCAGCATCGCCTCTCCTCAACTCATAAGCCCTGGTGCCGGGGACTTCGCCATGACAAGGGCTGGAGTCTATCTTCTCAACCTTTGTGATGGGAATCGGTAGGTCGCCAGGAGTGCTACCTGCTCGAGACCTGGTGCTGGAAGCAGGGCTGTGGTTGCCAGATCTCACCACGAGATCTGGCACAGAATCAGCGGCTCTTAAATCGTGCGCCACTGTTCCCGGGACCTCTCCGTGGCTCGGGGAAGACGGATCGACCTTCTCGACTATCATCAACGGGATGGGCTGCCCGCCTGGTGGTGTAGAAGGCTTGCGGGTTGTTGTACTGATTTTCAGACTTTTATGGTCCGGAACAATTGCTATCTCATCCGGAGCAGCATCCTGTTCGCGCAAGCGGTAGGCCTCTGTGCCAGGCTTCTCTCCGTAGCTGACTTCGTCGTCGACTTTCTCGACGCGGGTTAGGGGGACCACAACATGGGAAGAGGAGTCGTCAACAGGGGTCGATTCAGCCGGATCAAGGCCAGACTGTGCATCCGAGAAATGGTCCTCGGATTCAGACGATTCTACATATAATCAATTAGTATGGGAGCTTGAACTTCATTGGTGATTGGTACCTAGGTCGTGTGCTCCTGGATCCTCGATGCTTGGCCTGGGTGGCGCCTCTAAATGCTCCTGGTGGTCGTCGGTCATGGTTGAAAAGGTAAATAATTAGAAAGGCTCAAGCTTTCTCTCAATTATCGTAGCGAATATTGTCCTGAGAACGTAAGCAGGAAATGGTATATCTTTTATCCTGCGTGGACAGAGCCTTGTTCTAGAGCTTTGCAAGTGCCGGGCGAAGTTAGCCCGGCCCAAAAAGCGCGCTAAAATTTATTGTCACTGTTGCTCTTCCATATCGCGTCCCTTAACGGCCGATCGAGATGACAGTCTCCCTGCCAAATCTTTTACTGCGAATGCATCAAATCCAACTGACCTGCATTCAGGTTCTAGCTACTGTCTGAAAAACCCAATTCAAAGGTACGGCTGGTATTTTATGACAATCATACTCAACCTAGCCTCCAGGATTCACAGGACCGCAAGCTAACTTCGACAGCTCAGACTGCAAGCATATGTTGAAAACGCACACAGGAAGCATGACAAACAACGGAAAACCCTTCAGCTTCGGTGCTGGCTCTCCCAGCTTTGGGTCTACGCCAAATACAACCTCTCCCTTCGGCGCAGCGCAACCAGCTACATCGAAGCCAGCAACCACTAATCTTTTTGGGACCACGGCGGCGGGTTCAGGTTCAGCAAGCATGTTTGGATCATCTACTGCTGGAGGCCAGCCCTCCCTCTTTGCGCCATCGTCAAATCCAGGATCTGGCACATCAACACCGAGTTTTGGAGGAGGCAACACAGGAGCAGCTCCAGTCTTTGGCAGTTCCGCAACAACATCTGAGACGACTGGATCTGGTCTCTTTAGTACAGCAGCGGCATCAAGCACTTCTTTTGGACCCGGGTTTTCCTTCGGTCAGAGCAAAGGAACTGCGACTCAAGCTACAAATAATGTGGACAAAGCTCAGTCGGCTGATCTTTCTTCCAGTAACAATGCTGCGAAGCCCACGACATCAACTTCGTCTTCGAACCCTGCCTTGACCGGCTCGACGACACCATCTAAACCTACCTTCTCTTTCCAAAACTCTACTACCCCGGCTGGCCCTCCTCCTACAGACAATTCCCAAGCTGTGAAACCTTCGTTATTTGGTTCTCTGGGTGCCCAACAGCCCTTTGGTGGTGGATTCGGAACCTCAAAGCCCAGTAACTCTGCTTCTGCTTCAGCGAGCACCCTATTCCCTGCTGCTGGAGCGGCAACGGGTGCAGGTAATTTATTCAACAAGCAACCAGCTCCCGCCAGTACTAGCACGGGACTGGCTTCAACTCCTGCCACAGCTCCTCAGGCCCCAAAATCTCCATTCAGTTTCCCAGCCAGCAATCCCACCTCGAGCACGCCCAAGACCCAATCTCCATTGACCGGTCCCGCTTCGAAAAATGTTAGTCTTTTTAATAAAGGCCCGGCAACCAGCGCTGCTCCCAGCCTCTTTGGGGGACCAGCTGCAACATCTGCAGCCCCTAGCTCTGACTTGTTAGGTGGTACTGCACCAACTACAACTGCTCCTGGACCTCCCTCAATGTTTGCAGGTCTGAACGGCACCACTGCTGCAGCCGCTACTTCCGCTACTCCTGCACCCAGCACCACGGCAGCAGCATCAAGGCCTACCCCGGGTCTCTTTAGTACTTCAACATCTTCGAGCACCCCTTCCACCACTGCTCCACCGGTTAGCGGGCTCAGTGATGGTCTAGGTGGAGATTCAGGCTCTGGAGGAGGTCCAGAAGGCTTGGGTGGAGGAGCTGCTGCTGCCTCAGGATCCGGTCCTGCTACTGCAGGTTCAGCCCAGACTCTTGGTGCATCAACTGCTGGGCCAGTCCCTCAACTGAACCGTCTGAAGAATAAGACTATGGACGATATCATCACTCGCTGGGCATCAGATTTGTCGAAATACCAGAAGGAGTTTCAGGAGCAAGCAGAAAAGGTAGCAACCTGGGATAGGCTCATGGTTGAGAACGGAGACAAGATCCAGAAGCTTTATTTGACCACATACGAGGCTGAGAAGCAAAGCACAGAAATCGAGCGTCAATTGGCCAATGTCGAGAGCCAACAAGATGAACTTGCTTCTTGGCTAGATCGATATGAGGGAGAGGTTGATGAAATGTTTCAACGTCAAGTAGGGCACGGGGAGACTCTACAGGGCCCAGACCAAGAGCGTGAACGAACTTACAAGCTTGCCGAGAAATTAACTGATCGACTTGATGATATGGGCAAGAACCTCACGAGCATGATTGAAGCTATTAACGATGCATCTACGACCCTAAGTAAGACTAGCAAGGCCGATGATCCTGTGAGTATCATATGCAATCTTCCAACTGTATTGTGCTGATAAGACTCATAGCTGTCTCATATTGTTCGCGTGTTGAACAGCCATCTGACGCAGTTGCAATGGATTGATGAGAATGCCACAGCTTTGCAATCCAAAATAGTTGAGGCTCAGAAGGCCGGCTTAAACGTTGGGTCGAATGGTGGCGGATACACAGGGCCAGAGAGCGATGCCGCAGACTCCTTCTACCGTTCTTTCGCTGGTAGGAAATAGTATTGCAAATTAGAAGCGACTTGAAGTTTGGCGTTTGGCAATCTATATGGTAATTGAAGAATCAAGGTAGGGAAGGGTAGCATTTTTTGCATCAAGGCTTGAGAGATGAGTGCAAGTTTTACACCTCAAGTCATGACATGCATGACGAATGGTGCGAGCGATTTGTATGATAGGCAAAAGTACAGACAGATTATCTGAAGACTATCGTCCGCTCGGTTTGATTTCTGTTGTGATGTGCTGTAAATCAACAGATGTTTGTATACAATCAATCATTCCATGCTCGCCTGTGCTTTACCAACCCCATTCATTCATCTGTATACGGGCAGTGACATTCAGCATTACTTCATGCAAGCAAACATCTTCTCCGGCCGCGAAGTTATACCTACTTTTGCTCGCCACCTCGTCCCTTGGAAATCTCATTACTGCAGAACACAACTCATCAGTCCAACTTCCTAGTAAGTCCATCTCCAAACTTGGTTTTGCGAACTTACATGTGCTCCTCAAGCTTCTTTAGATGTGCAGACTGTTCTGCCAACTTCTTCTTCAGCTCCGAAAGCTTTAGGTGCTCGCGCTGGCGGATGGCATAGTCCTCGTTGGCTTTCTCGCGTTTAGTGAATGCATCTCTGTTGACATGAACTGTTAGCCCCTTCTCACGAAAGTTAAGACGTAGATCAGATAGGTACGGTTCTACACACCCAGATGCAGCACCGCCAGAGTTTCGTGGAGCTCCAGTGTCGCCGGCGGCCATGGCTCGAGTGGTGGTTGAAAATGCAGCTCGGGATTGGAGGGATGAACGGAGAGCTGGGCGGACGGCCTTGCGAAGAGATTGCTGATACATGGTTGTTGGAGATCGAGGAGACAGTTAAATCAGACGGGCACGTTTGTTTATTGAACCGCGGCGTCTGTTGGACTTCTTGGTAGATGGAACTGCTTCTTTAGACTAAGGTTAGTCCACTAAGCGCAGGTATCTCGCAAGCTCCGTCATTCCTAGCAGTGTTCACGTGATCTGGAACCTAAATCTGGCTGAGGGGAATCACACGGCGGAGCAGAAACCAGAGCGTTAATATGCATGTATATGTGTTTACGAGTTGAACTCCTCGACTCACCGGACTCGAGACGTCTATCTCGAATACATGAAGCCACAAGTAAGGAATTCTAAGGTTGAGAGATCCTGCTAGAGATCTCTTTCCGAGCAAGCCAGCTGCAACACGGACGACAACAGTAACATCAGGCGGCAGGAAATGCAATTGCTGTTGCAATCAGGACCATTGCAGGAAATTGGAAGTTGGATCAGCCCTTAGAAGTCCACAGTCGGACTGACAGAAGTGGCACTGGTATGGAGAGAGCATGAACACAGGGATCTCTCTGTCTGTGCTGCTGGGACTGCTGCTGGGACGGCAGCGCTGCAAGTCACCAAACTGGCTCAAACAGACCTAACAACGAGTAAACTCGGGGTGTGAATCAGATCGAGGATGGTGACGGTCATGGACATCACCATAGTCCCACAAGTTGGAGTAATTCTGGGTTCCAGATGGCATAAATCAAATTTCCCACAGTGACTCCCACACAAAACCCCCCGATCCTTCCTGTTGCCCTACTCCTGCTGAGACCTGGTCTTCTCTTTCACTTGCGCTCTACCTGATCTCTCCCTCGTCAAAGAAGAAGCCCGCCTTCATACACGGCCTGACTCGACAAACGTTTGAACTCCAATCGCCACGGACAGAAGGCATCTTACTGCAATCGTCCCGAATCCTCAAATCAAATCGCTGGCGAGACTCCAAGGTTGATATGATTTGATTGATTTGATTTGGTTGGTTCTTTGGATTTGATACGAGCGCAGCGCATCGCTTCCTTCCCTCTATCTAAATTAGACGCTAGCGCGAAGGGACGA
Organism: Diplocarpon mali; assembly: GCA_024741835.1. Classification (NCBI taxonomy): domain Eukaryota; kingdom Fungi; phylum Ascomycota; class Leotiomycetes; order Helotiales; family Drepanopezizaceae; genus Diplocarpon; species Diplocarpon mali. Next base: position 44,621 of record JAENRP010000003.1, read on the forward strand.
CTTCTCATTCCCGCTTCCCTTCCGCTCGGCCTTCTCCCACCATTTCTGATTCCATCAACCACCTAACTCCCCAAACACGTCGTACTCCCAACCTCTACCACGACCGCAGACCACCGCTTCTCCTAACATAAACCGCATACCCCTTTCTAGCCTGGTGAGTCTCTGGCCTACTCTCCGTCACACTCTCCCTACGCTCTCCTGCGCAATATTTTCTTCCCCTCAAGGATGAGAAGCCACTGCCTAGCATTCTTAGCAATCTCGGATGTGGATTTTCCCTCAGGGTCGTCTACGAAAGTGGTGATACTAGTGCTTGGGGACGCTTCGCTGAATCTGCGAGTCTTCTGCGCCCGCCCCTCTCCCTGAATGAGGGGCACTGTCCGCAGCCCGCCATCACTGCACAACATCTTCGATGAGCAGACGGATACGTTGAATCAGTCCATTTGAAAGAGCTGGTACAACAAATTTGAGCGCGTCGTTTAGTGCTTGGGGCTTTTGAATGGCTAGAGACTTCTGGCCACTCACCCTCACCCTTTTCCGACTATAATACTTTTTCCTGGAAACCCATCTGCCCTTCTTCTCACGCAAGCTAGTACAAGTTGCTGACCATGATACTCCACAGACTCCGCACTACCGCAAACATGGGTTACGAAGATTCAGTGTACCTTGCTAAGCTTGCTGAGCAGGCTGAGCGTTACGAAGGTCAGCGTTCATCCATTTGCGGTACAATAAATGCCAGTTACTGAAATTGCTACAGAAATGGTGGAGAACATGAAAGCCGTTGCCTCCGAGGATCAGGAACTCTCCGTCGAAGAGCGAAATCTCCTGTCCGTTGCCTACAAGAACGTCATTGGTGCTCGCCGTGCCTCGTGGAGAATCGTCACTTCTATCGAGCAAAAGGAGGAGTCCAAGGGCAACTCTACTCAAGTCACCCTCATCAAGGAGTACCGCCAAAAGATCGAGGCCGAGCTAGCCAAGATCTGCGAGGATATCCTCGAGGTTCTTGACAAGCACTTGATTCCTTCTGCCAAGAGCGGAGAATCTAAGGTCTTCTATCACAAGATGTTTGTTGCTCCGCTTGATTCTTGACGGCGATTTTGCTAATCATCTCATATAGGAAGGGAGACTACCACCGTTATCTCGCCGAGTTTGCCATTGGCGACAAACGCAAGGAGTCTGCCGATAAGTCCCTCGAGGCTTACAAGAATGCCACCGAGGTTGCTCAGACCGATCTTGCCCCAACCCACCCAATCCGTCTGGGCCTTGCTCTCAACTTCTCTGTCTTCTACTACGAGATCTTGAACTCGCCTGACCAAGCATGCCATCTTGCCAAGCAAGCCTTCGATGATGCTATTGCTGGTAATTTCCCCATTCTGGTTTCAGTGTTATATTGGGACCTCTTTTCACTAACTACCGATTCTGTAGAGCTCGATACACTCAGCGAGGAGAGCTACAAGGATTCCACCTTGATCATGCAACTCCTGAGAGACAACTTGGTGAGTCTCACAAACCGCAGTTCATCGCAAATACGACTAACAGCCGCGTGTAGACCCTTTGGACTTCTTCAGAGGCCGAGCCAACCGCTACCGAGACTGCCGCTGCACCCGCCGCCGAGACGAGTGAAGCTGCACCAACGGAGCCCAAGGCTGATGCTGAGTAAGGGATTGGTTACGGCGTTGATGTTTGGTACACCGGATACAGGCAATATGGGCTGGGGGTATTGCATGTTTAGCAGCACTTGAGACAAAAGGACCGGGCGGGTGAGCATAAACTGGGGTTCTGGACTTCGATTCGCATCCTTGCTTGTGCGTGGTTCTAGACTCTAATGCCAGACTTTGTACTTACCCTTCCTGTCACTTCACTGCTTCTCTTCTCAGAATACCTGGCATCCATCCCTTCCTCCCCGTCACATTTCTCTTTTCACGTCATTTACGATTGATACGCTTGCGAATTTGGTTCGTTGGTTGCTTGCCGGCTTCATTTGACCAAGCTTTCGATCAGACTACAAAAACGAATGCCAATCATGAATGCTAGAATTAAAATCATTTTCACCAGGTACTGACGTCTCACGTTGCAAGTGAAAGGATCTATCAGGTACACTGAGCTTGAGTTTTCTGTGGAATTGATTTTTTAATCATTTGTATGTGATCGAATATTACCTAGTCATCATTCATGATTGATAAAAGCAGCCCGAAAGTCGATTACAGAGCAACCCCAAGCAAACATGAACTTCGAGGGAACAGGTATCAATAGCAGCCAAGGCCACTATCCACATCATATCATTGTCATCGTTCCCAAAAGCAGCAAAAACAAATAATAGACCATACTCCGTGTGATCCAAAGTTGCACAAGCATGAGAAGCAGCTGCCCAACCCCCTATTATACTCAACAAGGGCAAGGAGGAACGAACATTTCAGCACATACAAACGCCACGCCAACCTTCCCCAGAGTTTAAAATTCAGACGCCGAATGGATGCAAGCACGCATAGTACAGCATGATGATAGATACGTACGATGGTCTATACCCAACATGATAATATCAATCTGTTCATTTAAAGGCCAGAGACCTTGCGTGAAGAGCTGATGCTACCGATTCTGCCACTGGTCTTTCGGACACCAACGGGTTCTTTGCCTCGCAGGCTGTCGCCGCTTCGCTTAGGGCTACCCCGGACTTTGGCAAGAGTGCTTGAGCCGCTACCTGACTTCATGGTCCCTGGAGTCTTTGGCCGACCAGCTACTCCAATGTTTTCAATATCATTACTACTATCATTGTCAACGGATGTATAGATCGTGGTAGTGGTTTGACTGATGCTGCGAGCAGCTGGAGAGCGTGATGATTTTCGGCTGCTTCGCATGCGGAACTGGATTTCGTCTTCTCCATTTAGGTCATCGTTTGATGAGCGGTGTATTGAAATCATCTCAGTTTCTCTCTGTATAATATGCTCAGCTTCTTCAGTATTGCTGTATGAGATGTTGCGGCTATATGGGTGGTGACGGTCGTTGCCTCTGCTAGTTTTTCGAGGTTGACCAGGAGTGGGTGCTGGAAGACAATCTTCTTGCACGCCAATGCTGTTGCGCTCGTTATCAACTTCTCCAAGTGGTGATCTTCGGCTTCCGTTGGGTGGGGTTGCAATCTGAGTGTTGAGTAGGTATTGCTTTTGAGACAGCTTGGTTGGTGTGTGTGGTACCATCATAGCCATTTTCTCCTTCATTTTGATCTCGAACTGCTCCTCCAGCCACCACTCTCGAAAAGTTCCTTGATTGAGATGCAGCCAATGCTGTTGGGGGCCAACAACCATCCCTGGTCGCATGAAGCGCATGTAAGCAATGATCTCGTTGGCAGTGAAGCCATAACGGTAGATTAAGTAAGCTCCGATCAAACAGCCAGTACGACCAAGTCCGGCTTTGCAGTGCACTGCGATACCTTTCTTCTTCACTGTTATCATATCGTGCGCAAGCGTGATGAACTTGCGAACCGTGACAAGTGGAGGGCACGTTCCATCATCGAAGATCATATCCAAGTGTTGAATGCCAAGGGCAGTAAAGTATGATGGAGAGTACAGCTCAGAGTTCAGACGAACTACGAGCCCGATGTTCCGCTCGGAGAAATGCTTGAGAACATTTTTGAACGGGCCAGGCAAAGTGGGGTGAGCGTCCACAGCTTTCAGGGTAGAGGGCAACGCGGCGAAGAGTGGAGATGTCGGCGATATTGGTGCCACGGGTGTATGCTGTGGGGAGGCAAATGCGAGGAAGTCTGGAGTCAACCAGTTGAAATCGCCCTGGTCGACTCTCTCGTAACGCTCATACTCCTCGAGGTCGAATTGCGTCAAAGCACAGAATCCTTGCTCCTTTGCCCGCCAGACACCATATACTACATCTTGCACCGTAATCCCATAATCTGCTTGACTATAACCTGCATCGCGGAAGGGCATCAGAGGAGGATCGGCTTGAGCGATGGGCGCAAGAGCGAGATGTGGAGCCCATGATTGAATAAGAACCATGTACGCAGCCAGCAGGCAGGCAGCATTTGCTCGGCCTACAAATGTCAACATCTCTTTCCGAGCGGTGGTAAATGCAAGACTCACTCCGCGCGTTTGCCTTGCTCCAAAATACGACAGGCCTTCCTTTATTCTCAGGAGCCCCAAGGATATCATGAAATTGAACGGCGAACCGGTACAGGTGCCCGATGTGTAATGGTCCGAAATCATGGTGGAAGGCATTATATAGAAGAGTATCGTCGATAGAGAAATAGCATGGCGGGGTACGATCCCGTTCTGAGAGTACCGCAGCAGGACCGTCAACAGCTCGAGCAGACCTCTTGCTTGGAGAACGACGGGAGGACGCCGGATCGGGGTATGGGAAGAGTGTATCGGCAGATGGAGGGTTGGTGTAGGAAGCTAGATACAATCGATCTGGAATAAACTCGAACGTTAGCAATGGTCTTGGGAAGTATTGCGCAGCTGGTGGGCTGAAAATGTCGCACGCGCCGAACCTCCCCATTTCGCCCAAGGCCACATCGACCATGCTCTGAATTATGAAATGGCGCATAATAGAAATGGATAAATATGGGGAGCAGCTGCGACGGTGAAGCTCTCGTACTTGTCACTGGAGGTACGTTGGCTGCTCATTGACATCGCAGGCTGGCTCGATGCCTCGTTCAGCTGCTTGGAAACATGTTGCAGATCGTACTTGCCTGGAATATACTCGATGATTTGGCCATACTTCAGGGTAGGAGTCATCTTGGGGATATGATGCGATTGTATCAAGTCGCAGTTACGAATCTCGTGGCTTCGCGGTTTAGGAAGAGCGGCGACTTGTTTATGTTTTTTGACGACCTTATAAACAAAGCATAGTATTGAAGATGAGTCTTGTCGCAGGAGTAAAGTTAGAAATACTGATCGGTATCGAAACAGTGTGTGAGATAGCGAGGGAGTTGAGTCGCTTTAATGCTGGATTGAAGATTTGATGTTTGGATCGAGCATGAGAGTTGTAGTTGCCTGTACCCCTGCAAAGGCTAGTGAGACCCGCTCGACGTTGCTAAGGCAACTGCGATCCGCAAGACGCCAAATTCTCCGCGACGAAATCCACACATGCGCGCTTGAGTATTCAGTTCTCGAATCAGACCCACTGATTATCACCATGGCGACTGCTCTGGACCCCGATTTCCCTTGCTGTTTGTGCGTACTAAGTCCACATAAAAGATGTTCTACAAGGCTGCTCCTAACGAAGTGTCGCAGAACAATCGACCTGCCTCTCCCTACAGCACGTCTTGCCTTTGTCGCTCTGCAAGCCCTGCAAGTCGACAAGGAACTTTCTCCTCTCGTATGTCGGTCTTTCTCTACAATCACTCCTCCGCTAGCGGCGCTTGGATCTGGCGGTCAGAGCGTGTTGCGGACAGAATATAAGGCGACGACGAATCGCATGCTGAGAGTTGCTGTAAATGGATATATGGAGAGCTTGAGTGTGGTGTTGGGAGTCATGGAGGAGTTGGACGTGGACGTTCTCTGTGCCGAGTCGGAGAAGAAGTGATGGCTATGTGAGCAAGATCTTTGGCAGATCAGAGCGGCGATTAAGCAAAGGCGGTCAGCTACAGTCATACACGATAGGTGATCAGAAAAGGCTTCTGTGAGCCTTCGTTGCTTTGCGAGGCCAAGTCTCCAACAGCTCGGGGGCAGACCCAGCTTAGAATCGGCTGCTTCCGAGCGCAAAGTTGCTCAACGAGAAAAGGAACATTGAAAAGATATACACACTAGCACTTATTACTTCACAGGCACGTTCTTGTGCTGAAACCTGATCGCCCAATCATATTATGCTTCATCGAGAGCTAAAATATACCTCGTCTAACAGTAGCATGGCTTGTGATAGCCAAGCAAGTATGTGTATAGTCGGGCCCGGGTCTTACACACCGTGTTTTACAGCGTATTATCGAGAGAACCTCCACGTTCTTTCCTGGGAATGAATATGCCAATATATCATATTCAGTAGCTGCAAATTGGCATTTGTGTTCCCTTCCAGTCCCGATCTCTGTTATTTTGTATATTCTGTACAAGATCATCCCCTTTGCTACTTGCGAGTGATGCTCGGTGTCAAATATCTGTCCTCTGTTTACATGTCCCATAGGTATCCTGATAAATGCTTAATTTCTCTGAGAATACCAGTGTTAATCTTATGCTGGTCCATATATACATCAGCCCAATAGTATGTACGCATAGTCCAGCTGAGCGCCTTGTTTTGGCGTGCTAAGATAACCAGCTGCCCATCGATATCCCAAAAGCAAGCCCAGGTATAATTGACTCCAGACTCCAGTAAAGCAAAATCTGTCCCGGTGCTCCCTCATGCGGTTTCAGATACGCCTTTCTCTTTGAGAAGTTTCTCGGCTTCTTCTGCTCTCTTGTTCGCATTTGCAACATCCTCTCTGAGTTGTTTGATGTACTCGATGGCTTGCTCAACCGTGCTCGCCTTACTGTTCGCGCTTTGGGCTGCAGATTTTCCATTCGTAGTCTCGTTGCCCTCTCCCCCATCTCCACTTCCACTCTTTTCACCCACGCTATCTTTAGTACCCCGGGGTAGCAAGGCAGCGATCTCTTGTAATGCCGAATTAATACGATTTCGCCGGCCCTGCTCGGCTATCTTGTGCGAAGTACGTTTTGATGTTAGATTTGTGGAAAGTTCTGTCGGATACGAGACTCCTGGTAGGTGTGTCCCTTCGAGGATGTTCTGATAGTTCGATTTGGATGCCGCCAAAAGAAGCGAGGCGGTATCTCCTGACCCTTTGCTTCCTCCTGGCAGTAGCGGTTTGATGCTTGGTGATATCCTAGGGAGAAGAGCCGGAGAAACAAGGACAGAACTGCCAGTCCTCTTTTTCGACGCTCGAGCGGCTAGTTGTGGCGTCTTCCGGATATTTCCGTTGTTTCCATTAGATGCGTTGGCTGTATCTATCCGTGGGCTTTTGCTCGATGCTGCAGCACCTGGACGAGTGAAAGCGGGTGGTGATAAAGGTTTAGACCTTTGCGTCTTCGCACCCGTGGAGCTCAGAGTGGGTGTAACTTGACCATCAGACTGCGTGTTCAGAGAGAGCGCAGGTCTGCTGGTCGCAGCTTCCGGAAGAGCAAACCCATCCATTCCGGGATCATCTAAGTCCATGTGTTTTGTGCTACCGGGTTGGCCTGCCTGGGGTGATTGTGTTAATCTCATCAGAGAAGCAGGAGTGGCAGGGGAGCCGAGGATCAGTAGTTGAGCTCTAGGCTGAACTTTTTGAGACTGAATATGCGGTGAAACTCTCTCAGATCCCGACGCTGGTACCGGAGGAGGAGCCATTTCTGATAAGTGCACCGGAGAAATCGACCCGTTCTCTGATTCTTCGGTACTTGTTGCGGATTGTGAAAGGTTACTTTCTTTCGGTCGGGTAACACGGGTGTGGGCTGGCTCCAGGATGTCTCCCAGTGCCTGTGAGGGTAAGGCTGTGATGCTGTTCTTCTTCCCTTTGCGAGGTTTTACAATTGGTGATTGGCGAATGGCACGAGTAGTACGGGGTTTCTGGGACTGCTGCAAAGCTTTTCTGCTAGTCTTTCGTGCAAGCATATTCGTACTCCCAGGTGCTGAATGGGTGTCAAGAGTAGCGTCAATCGGTGAATCTGTGGCTCCAGAATGTCGTTGAGCATAGACAGAGGAATGCTCGTTCTGGGCGTGAAGAGCCGGGGAACTCAAGGGACTAAAGTAGGCACCAGGAACCGTATATTCTGGTATGTTGAAATGAGGGTCCAAAGGGGTTACCGCAGGAGATACTAGTGGAGTAAAAGCCATCTGCGAAGTTTACATCAGATTTATATTGAGGCGGTTTTTGATTGTGACTGACCTCATGCTCCTTCACATACATCTGGTATCTCTCGTACACAGCTTGCTGCTGGGCATCGGCTTGTGCGTAGTAGTGAGCGTTGCCTACATGCATCTTCACACTGTTGGGGGTTGGAGGAATGATGCGGTTCTGTGTAAAGAAATTTCGCTGCTGCTCTTGCATCTGCTTCTGCTGCTGTTGGTATCTCTGGTGTTGCAGATATTGAATCTGGGCATCCAACTCGGACAAGCTTTCGTTCGGAGAGTGTGCGAGCGCAAGACGAGGGCCATAAATTGAAGGGTGGGCTGGGGCTATTGTCGTTGCCGGCACATGTTCCTGCATTGTAGTATCCTGGCCCATTCCATGCGCATGGTCCGTCACAGTATCCATAACCCCGCCTCGCCTCTGGCTCACAAACGGTGTGCCATGGCCCTGTTGATTGAAGTCCTGAAAGTTGAAACGAACATCGCCGAGTCCATTCATCCCTATGTCGAGGAACTGTTGGAAATCATCTTGCGCACCACACAACGTGGGATCCTGGCCCTCCCAGACAGTAGATGAATCCATCACGAAGCTTTATCGTTTTCGGATTCGCAAAATTGGTGTCGGGGATGGGCTGAGGGGAGTGGAATTGCGAAACCTCGGGGTGAAGGCCTATCGAGAGTAAATGCGATACAGAAATTCAGGCCATTCAGGAGTTTGCGGAAGTTTGTTCGACAGGCATTTCCGCATTAGCAGTGAAGAAGAACCGCGCCAATTTGAGAAAAGTGACCTGCGGACGATTGACCGAGAGGCACAGATATGATTTGGGTTGTGGTTGCAACGGTGCTGTGCTTCGAGGCCTCGGTCGTTAGTGGCAAGTGGTAGTCGCAGCACTCATCTCAACGCCAACAGGAGGTTCAAATCGCCAGAAAGAGATGGACTTGGAGATATCCAGACTTGGAAGATGAAAATAATTCGAGGCCCGACCAGGCCTGCGACCGCTCGTGGAATGATGGGACACTGCTTCACTGCCTGAGGCTTTTCGTGAAAAAGCGTAGAGCAGGTAGGTGAGGCAAAAATTTCTCTCGTACGGTGTCGATATCGGCAGTTGCGTTTACTTCTTTCCCTTCCGAACTGAGAGGCGACAAGAAGGTCGCAAAGTAGCTGGGTGGAAGAGAGGAAAAGAAGATGCTGGCGGGGCTGGGATTGACCCCGGGAGTGGAACGTCGGGGTTCAGAGCGTACCACAGTAGAGGAAGGTAAGGGAGCTAAAGATAAGAAGCTTCGGAGTCAAACAGTTGCAACTATCCACCACGATAGATATATACCTAGGTAGGTACGAGTATGTAATGCTGCAGGCCGGGGAGGTCGCAAAGAACAGTACAGCAGTATGGGAGTTATCATCGAGGAACCTGGAGTGGGGCAGTAGGAAAATGTGTCGGGGTCAAGCAAGGTCGACTCGTAGAGATAAATAGTTACCGGTGGAGCTACCAGGTAGGTCGGTGGGTATCATGGTCAGAGTGATGTGCGCCGAGGAGAAGCAGAGCTGAGCTGAGCGGATGTGGTCTAGGTCCTTCTGACCGAATCAAATAGCCATTAACTACAGGTATCTGTGCTTGAAAACACAACTGCAGACCTCGCTACACAACAATTAAAGCTAAACTGGGAGGCATTACCAACGATTATACAGGGGCTGTCGCATCCTTTTGTTTGTTCCTTTTCGCATACGCCTTCCCATACCTTAATTGGTCACGCGTATCTCTGGGGCTTCAGCTGCAGCTGATAGAGTAGAGTAGAGTAGCGTAGCTGGGTCTTCTGCTCTACGAGCTTTTCAAGCAACACAGGGCTGAAGATCATCGAGGTTGACGGATGTGAGAAGCGTTTCTTTGTAAAGGAGATCATAACTCGTCTTTCCGGTAAGCTTCCTGTGGGCCCTGTATATCACCATGCGACTTAATCAACTGACTCAGTTAAAGCATCTGTGCTGCAGTCCTTCACAGAGCACAATGATACTGGATGCTGGAGCCCTACCTGGGTTTGGGTGAGCTTCAGCCGCCGCTAATCTACCGTTCTGTACTTAGGTGTTCATCCTGGTTGGAATATTGATTCGTTCGCAGGGATAGCAGTACTGTACTAGTATTACTCATACCTACAATTTACAATACAGTCCTGTGCTCAGGGCGAGAAATAGTTGATATCTGATGGTTCGCATAACTCAACTATCCCAGACCATCTCAGTAGAGGATTTGAGCAAATTTTGGGAGAGAAAATGCCCCAGAGTAAATTTACCATTAAGTAAAAAATCTTTGCTCGGAATAATAGCTTGGCACTGCATAAATTTGTGATAAGCCGGGATAAGAGATATGAGGGATAAGAAGACGTCCATTTTAAGAAGCTTTATAATGTGCTAGAGATTTTTTTCCTTTTGATATGCTATGTTAGTTTTAAAGTAAATGACATGAACGGGAAACGTGGAAGCCGTATTAAGTTAAAGGAGAAATCAGTATAAAGGTCCTCAAATTCACGCTTAGCCTATCATACTTGTAAGGGATCCCGATTCCTTAGATAAGAGTCTTACCTATACGTTAGTCGATAGTTATTCCCTCTAAGTCTTAGGCAAGTACTCTCTGGAAGAGATACCTAAATAGATAGAGTCGCTTTAGGTTCTGCATCCTCAGATAAGCCCTCCTTGCTAGTAAAGCCATTTAATTAATGATATCATGCGTTTTGTTCTTCGGCGACAAATATCGATCGTAACCCTTCTTATTATTGTTTGGTTTTCGAATGAATTTCTTTTTGAAAAAAAATTCAGGCTAAGGCCATATCTTCGAAACGTATCCTATTCCGCCTCCCATTTCCTTGTATATTATCACCCGCCTTATTCCTCATTATATTGATTGTTAAGCCCTCTATGTAGTTATAGTTATATATCTAAATAATCCTAGAGTACGCAGGTAGAGGTCGAAGGTAAAGGTTATTTATAAAAAAGGTAGAGAAAAACTTTTTCATTCCGAAGCTGTTGTAAAGGTCCAGCTTTATTCGACTTTCGGGTTCAATGGTTTCCAGCCGAAAGGATTCAAATCTCGGCTCTGCGGGCTCTTAAGGCATCAGCAGGTTCGTAGAAGACAACGCGTAAAGGTGTTGAGAAGAAGTTGTCTCCTATGTGCCAGTGCTTATCTTAGGTTATGATTAGTCTTCGGGTCTACTAAAAGCGTACTGGAGATTATAATAAGAAGTTTCAATTCGGTAAAAAAAGCTACGGGCTTCCCGTACTCACCTTTTTCTCAGGGGTACAATGGACCCAAACCCCACCAAATAGCATTCCACTACCGTGAAAAGCAGATACTACTTCGAAAAACGAATGCTAAAAGCTAAATGGCTAAGAAAACGACCCACCGTACTCGAAACCAAAACTAATTCACTTCGAAAGAATTCGCAAATCTATGCTTTAATTGAATAATGGGGTTGAAAAGTGTTTACTGGCTACTTCGCTTTCTTTTCTGAATGCTTAGAATCGTCACTGTATTTTCCAGTGGTTTCCGCACCGGTTCTGACCCACCGTCCTACGCAGCTTTTCTGTCGTTTCTGTTCTTGGTGTTGATAGGTCGCTTAGAAGCATAGACATAATCTTTATAGAAAAGCACTGCTAAGAGGCCTGCTGGTAGAACACGATTAGGGAAAACACTCAAAATCGCGCTCCAAAGAGCTTGGAAATGGACCAAATTCCCAAAATGTGAGGATCTGCAAGTTCTTGCCTTTGGCCTCTGTCGATTTAAGACCCTTGCCGAGCCCAGACATCGATAGCAGCCTCGCAAGCTGCTCTAGAGTACAGACAAGAAGCACTTTCATTTAAATCTTGCCCAATGCCAAACTCACTGCTCTTGTTTGGTCAATGAAGCCGGCCGGATTTTCATCATGCATCGAATAAATGGTAGTCAAGTAGCTATACTTCAAACCATTATTTTTGAGTGCTTTGTGTACAGAAGTATAGCGGTTAATCACTATCACCTGTCAACAGGGATAAGTGGGATGTAGGACCCCTAGCTTATCTATTATGTAATATTGTCAACGCTGTCTTGTGACTTACTGTATACTTAAAGTCGTACGCTACAGTATTGAAAACATGTCGTCTACGCCTGTAATAGAATCTGCGCTTCGTTCTCTTATTCGATACCGTTAGAGCCGAAAGCAAAAGCTTTAGAATATATATAGAATGATATTAACATCCAGCTCCATATGAATTATAGCACAAACAAGTGTCAAGTATGTCCCTACTCTTTTGAGTTAGACGCTCCTACTTCTAACCCCTGCAACTGACAGGTAACAACAATTAACCTATGTATCTCTGCACCTGGTCCCGCGAACTTCGCACAAAACATACATCTTACACATATCGAGCCCAGCGAACCGGGTCATGCATTGCTTCTGTCTCTTCTAAGGCTATTGCTCTCCTTTTATGAAATTGGACGCGAAAGACCATCACTACGTTGGAGTACATCCACAACTGTCCAAGCAGCGGATTCCAGGATATGAAGCTGCAGTAAAGAAGCTTTGAGTCTGTGGTCAGTGGGTCACGTTGCTATACAATCCCAAATCGTCCCGTTATTCCTGCCGAGATTTACCATCCACAAGGACCACAAGGATTGAAGTGCTTCTGGAAGGGCTTTGTTGCTTCCGTGCAGAAATCTGCCAGTCATGGTCAAATACTGTCCTGGGCACAACGTGGGAAAAGGCTATTGGCCAATCATCGATCGTAGGTAGCCCACGGACTCGACAACGTCCTTGCGGTCAAATTTGACAAAGGCTTACAATACTCTGTGATTCATAAAGTACCACGGCGGGATGGCCGGGAGCTTAGAAAGTTTCTATAGTTCGCAGACAAATTCTTCCGCTCAGGTCTTATCCCGCTTCGTGGAACTTCGGCTGCCGGGTGAATGAGAAGCTTTGGGCGGAATGACTACAGAAACCCACTGGAATCTTGAATTTCCCTCGAACGCCACATTTGAGCTTGGATTCTCACGCCTGGAAAAAGAGTCTACTTATGTCTCAACGTTGTCAGGCGTGGAAAATACACGGTTGGGGGCAGTTGATCCGAAGCCGAAGGACACATAGAGAAGGTTGACATGTGACCCAGAAGCTACTGTCTTTTTGTATGCTTCCTTTCCGAGGCAGCACAGCTTGTTAGACATCTTCTTTACCCTTCTTATCATCAACGGGAAGTATCCAAGGCCGCAGCGAGTTTTTCCGTGTGAAGGCATAACATGCTACTTTCTTTGCACTGGCGAGGTTTCTTTGATGATAGATTCAAGTGTAAAGCATAGACTGACGAGTTAAAGATATTAACGTGATAAAATTTCTAAGGCATTGCCTTTGCGAAATGCTGCTTTGCATCACCCTTGGCTCTGGCTTTCTGTAATCTGGAGCAAATTTCCAGAAACCATCTGCAGCGGATTAACGGTAGAACTTGATGGACTCATATTCTTTATAGATAGTGCGTACAGACCCTGTGTCTTGAGGGATTCATGTTGATGTACTGTCTTGACAGGTCGAAAAAGGGGGACGCACCTCGCTTAGGACTTCAAAACAAAAAATAAGAAAAAAAACATCATCGCGTCGACAACCTCAAAAATTATTCACTGCCCGCGGTTGAGCACTTAAAACAACCTGAGACTTCAGGAACGACTATTCAATATCGCAGGAAGGAGATCAAGGTACTTCCTGCAAAATACCTTGACACCGTGTTGTAACTTTTATCGTCTAGTGAAGACCAAAAAGAAAAAAGAATATAGGAAACTGATAAGCGCCTGGCCGGGAATAACAACTACTCGAGCAGAAAACCCGATTAGCACCAGACTGTGAGTTGTTTAAAGGCTCAATTGAACCTTCCTGTTTGTAGTTGACACATAACTTGGTATCTGGGTCTATGATATGGGCAGAGGTTTTGGTGGGTCCGGCTCGGGGAACGTAGCAAGCGCCGGCGAGGGTGAGCCGAGAGACGCCATACTGAGAGCTCCGATTTCGAAACGCGACCTCCTTATTTGATGGCTCCGGCAAGCCATGTTGCGAAGTAAATATTGGTTGGCACTGTGTTGTATTGAACGAGATAAGTTATTTACTTAGCTCAGGAATTGTCTTACATCTCATACCGAGAATAATAACAGGCTTAAGGGTTGATTTTGAAACGAGCTATTATTTCACAAAAACGTACAATTCACACCTCGAATATATACAAGCGATTCTGTCTTTCCACAAGCCGGCTTCCTTTTGGGTAGAAGGTAGAGAAAGCTATCGCTGGCTTGCCTACATTTTCGATCTTGTGCGAAGCCCGACATTGCTCTTTCCTCCATACTATTTCCGACGTGAAAACATGGCACAGCCCACCTCAATGGAAATCTAAAATCAAGATGACCGACATCGAGATCAAACAAACACAACCTTCCTCTTCTATCATGGATGCCGAAGCTGGCCTACGCATTGTGTATAGCAGCGCCAAAGACAACGTCAAAAAGCGAATCCGAAATCGCAGCCCCTCAACAAGCCACCATTGCTCCTACGCCAAGGCTCAGTATTCCAGCCGGCCTCCTCCTTGACCTCAATTCTGAGCTTTTTCTGCTCTTGGCTCAACGTGCAGATACCGATTCGTCGCCTGCAGATCTCATGCGCGTTATCAAGCTCCTAAGTAGCCAATTCAACCACCTTATTCAACAGCCCGTGCTAAATGAACTCTTCTTCAAGTTACCATACGAGCTTCGATGAGCAATATGGGACTATGCTATATGGTTCTGGAAACTCATTAGTATCAAAGACACGGGGAAGTCTGCTTCGTCAGGAACAAATGTCACATGCCACTAGGTACTCTTGCTTGGAAATATTGAAGATGAAGTCTTGAGAAAACGAAATCGATTCCAATTTCGAGGCGATGGACGCAAACGGATTCAAGCCGAAGCTTTGGGTGAACCTTGGTACATTATGGATGATGAGTTGGATACAGGGAGACTATCAAGGCTACCTGTCAGACAACATCGTAGCATCTTTCCCCCGACGTGGTTGAAGTTGATGAGCTTCCCTTTGGCAAGCGTGGAAGGAATGGTGGCAAGTTTCATGCTGGAACGAAGCATGTCAAGCGCTTGTAAATGTTGAGATATGAACAACTTAATGCTCGAGGGTGTTCTAATCCTTGTTGGTATCGTGTGATGAGGCTCACGTTTCGGACACTCATGTCATTGGGATCTGATAAGTTCCGGGACCAGAAAGTACTGTTTGTAACATATGACTACATGCTCGGAAAAATATCATGTCAGCAAGAATACGTCAGATCACAAAGTAGTAAGTAGTAATCAAGTATTCGCGGGTTTTTTTT
>JAENRP010000003.1:59826-91435 GCA_024741835.1 Diplocarpon mali
CATCTTCGCTTGGGTACTCACTACTAAATATCCCCAAATAATCAGTCTATGATATGTACCTGGGCCGAGATCTTCCCAGCTGATCAACTCCACAGGTCAAATTCGCGACCACTGCCAATGACACTGGGTCGGGGGCATATAGGAAACGGCTTGAGCACGACTGACGGCGCAGGCATCTGCCATGCAAAACGGGGACCACCTGCCGTCAACGAGTTCTTGCTCCTTGCCACGAGATGTAGTGTTTAAAACCGCGCACTATTTGGGAGGTACAGATAGAGGAGATCCCTTATTTACCAAGAAGCTTCTGTACTAGGCGACCAGCCTATAGCTGTCACATGATCCAATCAGATATACCTGGACACATCATATACTTCGTCCGAATGTCCGCATCGATTCAACCTCTTGACTATGGACATCGCGATAACTCTCGCTCCCTTAGCACTGGGCACTATCCAGGTCGTCGAACACTTTTTACCAGCAATCGATTCTAGTCTTCTTATATCTTCAGCCAGCTACGTGTGTACGTTGTTTCTGCCGCCATCCTCAACCCAGAAAGATAAAACCGTGCACCTTGTCTCTGATTACACAAGAGCTCGTTTGGTGATTCAAATTTACCGGTTTCCATACCTTTTTTTTTCAATATGCTATATTAGTTCCGAGACTATGTAGCACTGTAAGACCTCCTGTCTTCCTAAGGCTAAGGCACCTATTCCGCGGGTAGTATACCCTCTACTGGTTCTCTTTTACAAGCTTTTGTTAATGGTATAGAGCTTTGTAGGACCCAGTTGGTAAAGTATTAAAGGGGTGTCTTTGCCTTCATTTATAATCCCTACTAGCTAAACAAACTCTAGCCATTTGCGTATTCTATATAATAGGGAAATTTCAATTAAACCCCCTAGGTATAACTCATAAGCTATCTAGATTAGCATCAGTTCTATTATACCTCTGAGCCTCTCCTTCTCCGAATATCCTTATTATACTTCTAAAATAGTAGCATAGCGCTTAAGTATGCTGTTGAAGTCGTAGTATAATGCTATAATATTTGTAAGGTTGAGATTGAACTTATAATATAGCTGCTATCCAGCTCTCAAATATCGCAAAGGGCGTAGGAAGCTGTAGGTTTAGTAAAGCGAATAGCCTCGTTAATAGTTAGCTAAACGGGGTTGTAGAAGGGTCGATAGAAGATTGCCAAGAGTCTGATCTTTGAAATGAAGTAGAAGAGGTTTGTACTTTAGGAACCAGCCTCTTTGATTTAGGCTAGTAAATAGTAGATGTTGAATCTAACTAGTGTCCCCTACAGCTATCTTATTCTATTTTATTCTTTTATCCCAAATATCTCATTATTATTATATCGCAGGTGCTATCGAAGGGGATATGGCGTATAAATATTAAAAACTCTACAAAAGCGGTTACAGCCTTACTCGAATTTTCTTTTAAAGTTATCGTGACTTCATCTTAGCTCTGCAAACTCTTTTACAGTAGACAATATGACTTGGTATTACAAAAAGAGTCTGAGGTTCGTGGGGGACGCCGCGTGCAGGTGTTGAGTCTTCGTCCCCTTCAATACCTGTTTGAGAAGGTGAATTGTGGGGTGAATTCCCAATCGGCTTTTAGTATAGTATTGAATAGCAGCCTCGCATGATTATTTCGTGACACTAGCCTGACTCAGAGGAATTTCGCAAAAAATTCTACGGGTAGGGTGCAAAGATTCTGGTATTGAGATTACCAGCATCGGACCTATAAATCGGCGATCGATCTGAGGGGCTGGCTGTATCACATACGAGACAGCCAAACTTTACCCCAGGTACTGATTTTAGTAAGACCTTGCGCCAAACCTTGCATAATAAACTGCGTTGTAGGAAAAGGTGGCTAGACTACGGCATTGACGGTTTCATTGCTTCTAGCTATGTTCAAAACTTGATTCGAATCGCTTTACTCGGCGTTGTATTTACAACTACATTTTTTTCAATGCTAACCCTCACTACCGTTTTGTCAAAACTGTATAGCGAAACCAGATTCAAAAGAGATCTTGAGTTACAGAATGGCACCTGAGTAGACGTAGCCCAGTGTAGTTCAACGCATCTCATCACACCTCGCGTCCGTGCAGTCTCTCCCTACTACCCGAGCCCAGAGTGTCAGTCAAAACCTCCGCAGCGATGATTCTTACTCTAGATGCAATCCGGCTACTTACTATCAGATCCCGACACCTCTCCCCAATCACGGGCCGAAAAAGAACGAACTTTCGCTCATGCAAGCAAAGCAGGCGGCCGGCACTGATCTGTTCCCGAGGGGAAGCTCGCAATAACCGTCATATCTGAGTCTCCAACGAAACAGGGCAATCGGGGATTATCTTCGCGGAGAGGAGAATATTAATCGATTGAGATACGGTGTTGTAGGAAGTACTGCAACTCCAGGCTTTGAGGTATGAAGGAAGTATAGCTCATTGTTTAGTCGGTGCCAGAAAGCGTTGTTTGGTTTAGCGAATTAGCTTTAGATGCGTAAAAACAGCCGCAGGCATCTTCATCATGAATTGTATCTTGGAAGCACTTCAGACCTCATATTTACATATAACTGATCTGGTCATTCTTTCTGGTACATTGTAGAACGCCCCGACGGCTCGACAGTCACAACGCCATCACACCTTTCTATGAACAACCCATACCTCTCAAATAACATCAGATCTTGGCAAGGCAGGCAAGACCACACTATTAATTCCGAATCAGTAAGACTATACCTTAAAAAATCAAAATCAATTCAACCACCGATCAGTATAGCTGGTCAAAACCGGCGTACTTAGAACAAGGATGTCCTGCAAGGATTCAAAGGCATCCGCATTACCATCTGAAGAATGCAAAGTAGGACCTGAAAAGAATTTTTTCAGACTGATCCGACGGTAGCTCATGGCAGGATTGCTACGGGCTATGCTGCCTTATTCCTTGATATGCTTGGTAAACGAGACTGTTCGAATTCGCATGAAATCACGGTGGGAATCATAGCCTAGAAGCTCAACACATGGGCTTGGCTGCCAAGCGCGGTTATGGACGATGAGTAAGTAAATCCAAGCTCTGGCATTGAAGGAAGATTAGAGTTGCATGCGCTACGACACCACAGTGCTTGCTTCTGGGTAGATTTCTGCAGCATGTGGCTTTGAAAATTGCTGCCTTTGCAAGCAGTGCAGAAGAGAGGTTGCAGGTACATAGAATGAAACTGCAACATTGAATCGAGCCTTGCCAACATCGTCGGTCTTTCTGATAGGATGGAATCGATTCTTAAAAGAAATTTCTAGCAACCCAAGGAGACACCTGCTGAACATACCAAATTTTGAAGTGAGTAGAGACGTCCGGGACAGCACTTGCTTCCTCTTTGACTACAAAACAAGACGACAGGGCTCACATAGATTTTATCGGCCACTGGGACCTACATGTGTCTAATCCAAACCTTTCCCGCAAGCTGGCTGTTTTGCAATATCTGAGAGTACTTACTGCCGATGGCATCATTGAGTTCGTAAGAAAATTCCGGACGTGGTTCGGGAAACTGCTGACGGACACTTGATAGCGCCTGAAACCGAATTTGGAATCCCCGATGCAACTGGGAAGCAAACTCAACAACTGTGCGGCAAACGCGTTGGACATGAAGAGAATGAGAATCAAAAAGGTTCCAATTCCTCTGGAAAGCCAGAAAGACAAACAATGCATCCTGCTACCCAACAGTAGATCAATGCCTTTCGAAGAGCAACGAGGACGATCAGGTAGGATTTGGGTTTGGGTTTGGATCTGGATTTCGAAATAGAGTGTGCCAAGTGTGATGCGCCGGGAAGTCGTGCAGGCAGGCCGATCTATTTCTGGAATGAGACGCTAGCATCCATCGGTTGGACCACTGGCTACACATTGCTCTGAGCCTGAAACTCGCCCCAGTGCGAGCCAGCGGAGACTCCGATTAAACGTCCCTGTCTCACGTGACTCGACACCTGCCTCTTGGCTCTTGAGCAAGTACAGATGGCAGATTCTGCGAGATAACTTGCATCGCGAACGTGAAACTAAAGACTCAGCTTCCAATGTCTGGCTGTGATGCTGGCAGTCAACCAGAGCCAATGAAATGGATGAATCAGGGAGCGAATGCGAGCGCGCGCTTCAACCCACCGCTCACATGATAGCGAAGAATTTTAAGACCTGCATGTGCGGTGATCAAGAGGAGGTTACGCGCTTCGGGTATGGAGGAATGTTGAACGATCCGAAGCTCATTCGTGCTCATTCATGCTCATTCGTGTTGGTGGTGACAAGTGATGGCGATAAGGAAGCGCTAGACGGAGGATCCGACAGATGTAGGTACCTAGCTAGCAAGCGAGCAGGTCCATCGAAAGCCTTTCCAGGTTTGCAGTGGTAGGAGGAGCGAAATTCGCATTAGTTGGAACAGCGGGCCTTGGATTGCTGCAGCTGTCATCAAGCGGTCCGGTCATCGAGGCCGGAAGCCCAAGGCTGAGGAGTTCTTCTCGGACAGCCCGACGCCCGTCCGCACTTACTCGAGGAGACGGAGAAAACGACGGAAACAAAGGATACGGAGGGAGCGGAGGGAGCGGAGGGAACGGAGTGAATAGAGGAAACAGAGGAAACAGGGGAAACAGAGGAAACAGAGGAAACAGAGGAAACAGAGGAAACAGAGGAAACAGAGGAAACAGAGGAAACAGAGGAAACAGAGGAAACAGAGGAAACAGAGGAAACAGAGGAAACAGAGGGAACAGACGAAACCAACAACGTGATAAGAAGATCATGCAGGCAGCAGCAGCAAAGAAAGCTCGACAGCAGCGACGGCACGCATTATTCCGACTTCAGAAACAAGACGAAACGCAGTTCCTGTTCAGCAACTTGTCTTGGTCTGCGACGTCTGGCAGCGATTATGTGTGTGTACGAGAAAGAAGAGAGAAAGGACGTGTATGGGGGGGGGGGTGAGATGTGAGAGTGAGAGAGAAAGAGACATGGTACAGATGGATTCAAGGTAGGTTGGCGAGGCAGTATACCTCGCAGACCGTAGTAGGAAAGGTGATATAACCTAGTCCGTCAATACCTTATCGCATGAAACTTGAACTGCACACCAGATTCATACTGCTCTGTCTAGGCGCCACGGTCGCGACGCAAGCGCTCATGTAGTAGCTTGTCAGTTTGTTTATCTATTAATTTGGGATTTGCTTTGCTTCCATTGGCTTTGCTTGGCTTCGCTTGCCAGCAAAGAGCCATTCGAGGATGCTCCCGTTGCTCGCGTCCACGTACACAGTACTTTTCTACCCACTCTCATACCGCACTATTATGCTAACTATGCTATTACAGTCCTAAGAGCAATTCAGACCAGGTCCAGCCAGCCGGGAGGTCCAAGTCGGAAGGCCAGAATTACCCCTGAACTAGGGGATAATACTACGAGTCCTGTTGAGCACGAGTAATGCAGGCACCGGCTGTCAAAAGTCATTTCTGGCCAATCAGCTCATCGCTGGATGCAGGTTACCAAGCGCCACATGCGAAGGCCGGGGAGGGGAAGCTAAAACGTACCAAGTCTATACATAGTAAAGTGCTGTATAATCTTGACCGGCTCATCGGTGTTTACTACTCTATATCGTAGCCAACATACCAACTGTCTAAGGTACACTCGGATATACTCTCTGGTCTAATGTGTATATGAGATCCTATGCACTGTGATATGCTCTCTGGTCACCCATGCTAATGAAAGAATATTACACTCTGATATCCTTTCGAGCCTATTGTATTGCCCAGATAGTATGGACTCGAGCATATTTTATTATACCTGATCCGAAATCTGGTTTAAAGATGGCTAGGGGAAGGTATGTATACGAAGTAGAATTGGTATTATTAGCCAAGCCCCCTTGAAGGCTTACACGTGGTCCAGTCCAGTCCCACTTCTTGCTCCATTCTTCGTAGCCTACGTTTCAACATCAGGTTAGAGGAGATCGTTTTACGGGGCGTACGGCCTAAGTAGTAGTAGTAGTCTAAAGTAACTAGAAGCCAAGGCCATAATCTACCAGTCTACGAGTCAAAGCTAAGATAAAGACGCCCCCTTTCTTTCAGATAGTTCGAGTACGGTAGATCTAGACAACCGCAAATCGTATTCCTTGATTATCCTTGTATATACTTCAAGATAGCAGTTTCAAGTCCAAATACTGATAGTCGAATCGCCATGTCCGAATCGCCATGTCCGATGCGTGATTGACCGTGCTCGAAATAAAATCCCAATAGAAATTGATCCACTATTCTTATTTCTCGAGGTTCCAAGGCCTTCGGCCAATTCTCTGAAAAGCTCAAATCCTTACTTTGCAGTGGATTTCTGCCCCAGCTTCGATCCACCGTACTCGATTTTTGGATTTTGTTTTTTTTACAAAAACAGCACTTGTTTATAGCATATTTGGCACCGAGCTAGGGCCTTGGTCGAAGCAAAACTTCTGGCAATAGCCATTGTACACACGAGTAGCAGGACTACGCACAGTATACGGGTTCTCGTTCAGGCCCAGCTCCGCCCCATTCTCGTTCATTTGAATATTCCGTAAGGTACTGCTGTATACTGTCTACTGTGGTGCCGGGGATGAGTACGGTAATGTCACCGGTTTTCTCTGTCCTACCCGTGTTACATGGGCAAGATTGAATCTAGGAGAAAGGTGGTGATACTCTACACTTCGTATAACTTCGCCCTGGCACCACACTAGAGGCTAAATTAAGAAATCATAGGACTAGCCCCCCCTTGCGCGGACGAGAGCCCGACCATGCTCAAACCCTCGACGGTATTAACACAAAAACATCCCATCAACTACCATACTGAACATCCTCCCTCGATTGACTGTGTAGAAAGAGGAAGAGGAAGAGGAGTGTGAGCCAGGCCCCCGTAATCCATTACAGCATCGCCTTGATCTGAACAACCAAGACCCTCACTCTACCTTACCACCGCCTGCCTCTCTCCTGACTGACTCCTTGTGTCTTTGGTCGCCTTGGTCAAGTGAAGTGCTCTCCTCTTCTCTACCTGCGACATCCACCTGCCTTATCTGCCCCGATAATCGAAGAAGAATGGTCCGCGCATCTCAGGGCATGAATCACAGTGGAATCGGAATTATTACCAGTGTGGTGTTCTGCGTTGTAGACTCTGGGGATCCTCACCGTCGGGACTCCCTTCGTTGGCTGGTCCGCGTGCGGCGGAACTGTCCAATCGAATCATTCTCCCCCCCCCATCCTCGTGCTCATCCTCATCCTCATCCTCCTCATCCCACCCCTTGTCATCCCATCCCACTCCCCCTCCCATCCCATCCCATCCCATCTGCGTGCTCGTCCTCGTCACTGCTCGCGTCGACTCCGCCTCCGACTCCGACCCCGACTCTTTTCTTGCTTGCTCGACGCTTGACGCTCGTGCTTCTGTGTGTTTCGACCTTGTCCGCTTCCTGACTCCTTCGTGCCTCGCCGGCGTACGCCTCTCCGTCTTGCCGAATCGCTGGCTCGTTTCACAGTACAGTGTGCAGTAGTACAACCGGACAAACACCTCGTTCACGACTTCTCTTGTTTCACCCAACCCCTCTCACACTTTCGTGTCTCGAACCTCACCAAACACTCCGAACCGAGATCAACTGGCCTTGTACGTTCGCAGTCTTCGTTGCGAGCTCTCGAGAAGCAGCAACGGGCCACTCACAGTGCGGTCTATTCTTCATCTTGGATCCGGATACTCCATTTGAGTTGGACACCCCTCGCTGACACCTGGATTCGACTGCTTGGAAACATACAATAATCTTCACATCGTGAATATTCTTACCTTCATACTTCCTCGACGCCATGCCACGATAGTATCGGCTTGCCATAGAGATCAGTAGACGGCCTTGCGCCGGAACCGAGATCGAATCAATCCCTCGAAATTTCCACGGTCTTCGCGCATTCTAAGATGGCTCTTCCCATGCCCCAGTACTCCCTGGACGGGTCGTGTTCAGCGTTGTTCAACAATACACTCTTCACCTACTCTTCAGTGGCTTTCCAGTCGTTGAAGATGGCGAATGATGCATCTTGGGACACTCTGAAAATGGGCGTGCCTGTGTCGGGAGGAGTTTGCGTCAAATCCACGCCAGTCAACGACACGAGCGCTGCAGCGCTGTACATCGTCGGAGGAACGTCGACCGATACCAATTATCAAGGGCTACAGCGGTACACATTTTCCAATCAGAGTTGGGAAACCATAACTCCGACGGTCTCAGTCACTCAAAATCGACTCTACCACGCAGCTGTCTACTTGAACGCATCAGATTCAATTCTTGTTTTCGCTGGGACCCAAGACGGAAGCATGCAGTTATCCTCGCAAACATTTACAATACAGGCTGAACCTCCTTTTACCGTCCTAGCATACGAAGCAATTGCACCGCCCGCGATATCGCCTATCTTGATGCAGTGGACCGAGAGCAAGGCAATGTACATGGGAGGGAGCGACACCAACCAAAAGGCCATGGTTTTTAGCCCTTCGAAATCATGGGTGGACTCGAACGCAACCTTTGCTCACCCAGTTTACAACACCTCCAACATCAAAGCTCTCGTCATCAACGGAGATGATGCTAGTAAAAACGTGTACACTCTGGACATGACAACCTCCCCGAACACAATCAACCGGACCGTCTTGATCGACGCTGACGGAAATCCCGTTCAGAACGCGGCGCCCGTCGAGGAGAGAACTTCGAAGGAACGTAAAGCAGAATTGACGGTAGCTGCCTGGCCACTTTACAACAGTACATTAGCCCCCATGAGTACCAGGTCATCGTACTCTATTGCGAAGGATCAAAGCGGGATGGTTGTGATAAGTGGAGGAAATGAAAAGGACGTCCTGTGCATTTTCAAGGCTAGAGCTAACACATGGGTGAATGCGACGGCCCAACTCGGATCAAAGGCAATAACCGAACACGGTCTTGGAACTGCCCCGTCATCGACCATCTCTTCATCAGCATCGTCAACCGCATCGTCAACCGCATCGTCAACTGTATCGTCAACTGCATCAGCTCTATCGGATTCTTCAACGGCACCCGTGTACAACTCGAGCGACAATTCCATCACAGCCAAGGTTGTCGGCGCTGTGGTAGGATCAACGGCCGGTCTCGCCCTCATCTTGATAGCCTTGCTGTTGCTCTTCAGATGGAGACGGAAGAAGAGGGAGCACTTCGAAGCTGGCCATCAAAGACGTGCTAGTGGGCTTCAGGAGAAGAACGGCATGGACTTTGTTGATAGAGGCTTACCGCAAATGACGTCGACAAGAGAGTTTCAACGCCATGAACCTTCGGAATCACAAAGTTCCTCTTCTTCAATGGCAATACTACTGGGGCGCGCAGGCCACAAGAAAAGCGATGAAAGGGGGAATGGTAGCGAAGCGAGGAGTCCTTACAGCGACGACAACAACAATTCCTACAAGGAAGCCATCAGCACGCCTATACCTCTAGAATACCCATACCCGTACCCGAGCGCTCCGCGAGACGAAAAGACAGTCTCTTTCGCGGACCCGGGTCCATCCCAGATGGGAGGGACAGTACCTCGGGGGAGCACGAGAGGTGGTAGGCGTGGAAGCACGAGAAGAAGCTCGGGGTGGAATCGGTACTGGTCCGGAGGAAGTTCGCTGAACATTCTGGGATTTGGCTCAAAACGGACGACTTACGAGGGGTCGGACCGAAGCTCCGGATACTCTGAGCACCAAATGCCCTCACGGAACTCGGCAATTGTGCCACCTCTGAACCTCGATGAAAGGCCGGGGATGAATAGGGTAATGTCTGGCAGTGTGATTTCTGGCAGTCCTACCGTGCAGTCACACCCGGCAAAGGTCCCCCTTTCGAGCGGGATGTCAGGCCAGATTGAAAGGCCCGCGTCGATGCGAAGCTCATTTTCTTACGATGATCGATATGATGCCTTCTCCAGCGGCATACCAGCGAGTGTCGTTGAGCAGGACAGCGCTTGGACGCCAGTTGAGAGGCGAGGTGACTGGGAAGATCGGGCTAGCAGTTACTCGGAAAGCATATACACTACAACTCTTGGTCGGAATACAGCCAACTTCGACGACAACAACAGGAGCACGCGTTTCCCTGGCGCAGAGCAACCGGCAGTCCCTCAGATCCCAAATCAGCCCGCAGCTGATATGAGCTGGCTGAACCTTGGTGGCAATTCTAGGATATAAAGTCCGCTCCTTAACAACGTTCTGGACTGTGCCCAGATATCCCCTCTATCTTGCCTGTACCCTTAGTTTTTTCTTCTTGTTGATTAGCGTGTTCTGCATCCGGGAGTTTCTATTCCTTCGCTGCATAGCCCGGTGTTTTTAGGCATATTGGTGTTGCTCTTCTGTCATACTTCCGCATCAGCGGAGCTGGTTGCTAACCGAACCAAAATTCATGAGGGGTGATGGTCTCTGGCGTTCAGATACCTTTCCTTCGTTTTGTTTCTCTTTCACAAGACTCCGAATTCTCTGGCCCTCACATTCTTCGATTGCGAAGCTTGCATTTAAAGGAGCTAGACTATGCTATTTGATGATAGAAGTGGGTGGTGTTTGATAGCGACGATTTCCGTTTCCAAGGTTTCAGTTGTCTATTAGCTTGATGTATGTATTTGTGATACCATGGCGAGCTCTCATGACATGGGCTGGGTTGGAGTGTGGTCGGGATCGGGACACGAATCGAGTAGAACGCTGGTTATTTAATGCTTAAATGGTGCGAGTTGACTGGGCAAGGGACGGATGAGGAGCAGGATGCCGCATGTATGAATGAGAAATGGATGGCACAATATCAAAATCAAAATAAATTCACAATCACATACACGCAGTCCTATCTCCAACCTCTCGAATGCATTCCCCTTCTAACCTAAACCTCATGAATTGTGATCTCCAACTACATCTTGTCCACACTTTCAACGCCTCAACTCCACCCAAACGACACAGAAGCAGCCTTCCCCTCCGACCTTCTGACCGGAAACCCAAGACCCGAAATCCTGACGCAGAGTGCTTCTCGAAATTTCCTGCAGAAGTCTACTTGGAAGCGGGTGCAAGGGGGTCCCCGTCGGTGGTGTGACGTGGGCGCCGATCTGCCGGTAATTTC
The DNA here is from genome assembly GCA_024741835.1 of Diplocarpon mali. Lineage (NCBI taxonomy): Eukaryota > Fungi > Ascomycota > Leotiomycetes > Helotiales > Drepanopezizaceae > Diplocarpon > Diplocarpon mali. Next base: position 70,910 of record JAENRP010000003.1, read on the forward strand.
TGACAGCATCGATAGCATGTCGGAGGATTTTCAAGGATAGGACGGCTCCAGGGCAGATCCAGGACAGTTCAACGAGAGACAACAAAGGGGCGGTATTGCCTTTCGGGTAGAAGGGAGGGGGTACATAGTCTTGCCTCTCGCTTAGGGAGAGGGGATAAGCTAGCAGCCAAACAGGCGCGGGGGGGACGAAGATGAATGTGGCTTTGGGTGGAGATCTGGGCGTGATGTTTCTTGAGGAGTAAAAGAGGGGGGGGGGGGCGGAAGGGACCAAAGATTCCTAATATTGGAGTGCGCACGATGCGATTGAGTAGCAGGAGAGTGGGAAGTAGGTGTGTGCTGAGTGTCTTTGCACGACTCCACTGTGTTTACGTTCGATCAGAAGAAAAACATCGTGGATGTGGGGTTGGTAGATGCCGGCTCGCTTAAAATTATCACGTGACAAAAACACTTGACTCCCAAACCCTGATGATACGTCGAGAAGATGTGAGCCTATCTGCTATGAGATCCCAGATATCTGGATGTATAATGACAATTACGATAGGTGTATTAGATTACTATTCTGTGATGCACAATTTGTGGAATGATATTACCTATCCACGCGGCTCGTATATTTCCCGTCCCTAATGAAGCATACCATGGTCAGTTAGCTGGCTATCAAGTAAATACCTCGCCGAATATTAAATTTCGAGCCAGGATAGTCTCTTGCCGCGAGAAAAGAAGCACATATTCTCCACGACTGGATGAGGCATTGGCTCCGACATCCTGGCACCGACCTCAGGATAAATAGAGAGATAACAAGACCGACTGTGACTCAGTGAAGTATCGAAGGCTCTTTTACTAGATAGAATTAAGTGGTTCAAAAGATTGATGAGCGTCAACGACCGTGGTTTCTGCAATTAGGAGAAGCCGGTAAGTTACCTGCGTTTTTCTCAACCTCGCCTGCGAGAATCTGAGGACCCACCGACAAGAAGCCCTTATCGGCGATAGATTCATGCGTAGCGTGGGAGATGAAGAAAGCTAAAAGTTGCATGTAAGGTATCCAGGGCTCATGTAGAAGCCAATAACAGCTCATATCGTATTACTCTTACTACCGTAAAATATTCAGCGTCTGCCACCACCTGATCAAGAGTTCGAGTATTAGAATACCACCTACGCGCGCCGGCGATATCATGTGCTTTTGGAACACGACGAGGTTCCAAAGAGCGAGATCAAGAAGATATCTGTGCAGATAATTTCTAGTCCTCGACCCAGAAGTCGGCTTATCAGGGTTTCCAGCCGACCTGGTATCAAGGAGCGTGTGGTTTTCTCCAGTATCGCCGGCCCGAGTAGATTATCGTTCTCTGCAAATCATCGAGGTGATAGACATCAGGCGATATGCACGCAGTGGAAGGGCTGTTTTAGTTCGTTTAGCGCGTAGCCTAGGAATCCATGGTCCGTAAGAGGAAGATACAGGAGTAGGTCTGGAATATGGACAAGCTGACCAGGGAAACCTCCATGATTGCTTACAACCAGAGACGCTTCGAGAAGGGGAAAATGATTAAGCTTCAACAGATCAGGATTCCAAGAGTGGAACTCGGGCCTACGGAAAGAAAGGTCGATTGATTCGCCACGTGCCGGTCGGTTGCTAGTAGAATGCGCACTATGTGTCATCGCCTTGAAATCTACGCAACGAGCTACTCGAATCCCCTCAACTGTTATATAATAGCAACATAGGTTCGTCTTCCCCATCGGCTCTTGAATCATGTGAGCCTGGAAGGTCAATGTTCTCTGGACTCTTTGGTTGGTCGTCAGCGAGATGCTGGGTTCACTTCCCCGACTCTTTGGGCAAAGAAAGTCCCGATATCCCGGATTCTGCTGCAGTAAGCCACTAATGCTTGAGCGAGTCGTGACGAGGTACATGGACTTGTGAGTGAACGATCTAGGTTCGGAGATGCTGTTTCCTGCAGTCATTGACTACAGTTGTGCCAGGTTACTTCCAGACACCTGCGTGTATATGAGGAGTGAGCATCGGGTCGTGTTAATATTAGAAACTTTGTTCTGATCCGGAATTCTTGCTTATTTTCAGCTCTTGACTTACCATAATTCTCTTTCTTGTTCCACGGCAATACATTCTAACAGTTTCACGTATGTTTGCTTTCAACTTCGATATAGACCGCTACATCAACCCATTCGTTCCCCGTTCGCGACTCTACCTTCTTCCCAAACCCATATCATGGTTTCTAGGTCACAGAGGAAAAGCGCCAGCGCCTCTTTGTGACGTTACTGCTTGGTTCTGGGCTTTCGTTGGTGCATTTGCCGGTATCCTTGCCATTGAAGCAGTTTTCAGAACCGAAAGGTTGAGGTCTGATGGAGCTCCTATCGTCGTTGCAAGTTTGGTTTGTTCGATTGCCCAAGTCCTAGAAATTCTTGGCTGATAATTTTCTAGGGAGCTGCCGCGATTCTTGAATACAACACGATCGAATCACCTCTCGCCCAACCACGCAATGCACTCCTAGGCCAGGTCTTCTCCTCGATTATTGGAGTTGGCATCACCAAGCTCTTCAAAATGAGTTCTGACTTCGATGATTTGCGTTGGATTGCAGGCGCTTTGTCCGTAGGACTTGCATCTGCATTCATGAGTCTCACAAAAACAATCCATCCCCCAGCCGGTGCCACCGCATTACTGGCTTCCACATCGCCTGAGATCGAGAAGATCGGGTGGTTCTTGGTACCGCTGATTATATTGGGAAGCACCCTGATGCTGGCAGTCGCGTGCGCCGTCAACAATGTACAGAGACAGTTCCCTATGTATTGGTGGACCCCTGTGGACCTAGACACGTTGAACAAAAGGGTTGTGGACTCGGGCGTGAGGGATGAAGAATCACGTTTTGATGACTATGCGGAGAGGAGCGAGGGCCGGATTGTGATTGACGGCGAGCGAATCTTTGTGCCCAGGTATATAGTATTGGATTCCGAGGAGAAAACGGTATTGGAGATCTTGCGAGAAAGGTTACATGAAGAAATGGCACTGGCAGGTTCAGCGACGAGAGATACTGATGGGACGCACGTTGACGACTCTTCGTAATCTGATGCCGTAGCATTCGAGCACCATGGAGCATGTGTTATTGTTGGCTGATAAGAGTGCGATTCGAAACGTGGTAGAGGCAAAGTCTTAACGATGAGCTCGGGGAGGATAAATACGAGACTGACAACCGAGTCACCCGAGAACAGCAATTAGTGAGATATATAGAACCCAGAACGACATACCTGGCGAGATTGACGAGGAGTCTGTTCTATTTGTCACACCCTGTGTTCCGGGCTCTATACTGTCGACGCCTTTGACTCTAAGGAGCCCACACGCGACGAAGTTCTCGAAATACCCAGACACCAGGAAAGACATTGCACATAGATTGACGCCGGGAAGAAGAGCGAGGCGACTGATTCCCCCTCTCCCAGCACTTCCTCACTTTCTTGAACACCTGCAGTCATGAGAATCAACATACGATCGGGACATTCGCATTAAACACGTGATGCACAATGTACGCACCACAGTAGCATCGCTTGTTCTAGACGATGTCTCGTGTCGAATCACGCCAGCGGGCCTTTGTATGCTCGTACAAACCGCCAACGAAACCAATTGCCCCGCGAATTTTTCGAGTGTCTTCGCCCTGTCTGATTCGGGTGAATATGAATACTTGAAATCGGGATTTTCATCCTTTTCGCTCTGTCCCCAATCTCAGCGACTTCAGCCGAGTCACGTATGACTCTGTAACTTGCTCCACCGTCTCTGCACCAGACACCAAATCAGACACCTGTTGTTGTTCCTTGGACTTCGCGCAAGACTTCTGAAAGGGAAAAATATAACGACTAATCATGAGTGGGCACACTGTCGAGAGCTTGAGTCACCTCACCGACTCGGGTGTCGACGCGGCGAAACTCGCAGCGGAGGTCGAGCCGGCATGGAAAGAGCTCGACGCTTCGAAGTTGACTATCACAAAAACTTCCTCCCCGAAAGATATACCCGAGGTCAATTCACAAGAGGTGTGGGATATGAAGACGTGTACGGATCATAGTGAGTGATCTCAGAGGTAGCAGATATTTAGACATCCTAAGTTACTATATACCAACGGTTTTATCAGCTGCTTCTGGGCCACAGCAGGAGTAATACTAACTTCAGGAGCTTGTACTAACGAAGATCAGTGCTCACGGTAACGTGGACATCCGACGGTGGCTGGCATGCTCCCAAGATCAGGCCCTATGGCCCTCTGACGATGTCGCCCATAGCTTCATGTCTCCATTATGCTACTCAATGCTTTGAAGGAATGAAGGTCTATCGCGGATATGATGGCAAACTTCGTCTGTTCCGACCCGACAAGAACTGTGCCCGACTTGTCATGAGCAGTGGCAGAGTTGCACTGCCTCCGTTCGATCCTCTTCAACTGGAATACTTATTGAAGGCTTTCATGAGGGTCGACGGTCCCAGTAAGTTTTTCGAGTCTTGGCAGCCCTGATATTTATTAATCAGTAATCATCGTAGAATGGCTGCCAAAGAGCCGGCCAGGAAGCTTTCTTTACATCCGACCCGCTTTGATTGGGAATGGGCCAGAAATCGGCGTTACTGCTTCAGCAGAAGCTCTTCTATTCGTTGTCGCTGTCGCCTGGCCAGATCTATCAAGTGGGACTCGTCCAGGGACTGCAGAAAGGGCATCAGGATTGAAACTCCTTGCTTCAAAGAGCGATGTAAGAGCTTGGCCTGGCGGGTTTGGATATGCCAAAGTTGGTGCAAATTATGGCCCATCTTTTGTTAGCCACATGGAAGGCAGAAAGATGGGCTATGATCAAATCTTGTGGCTTCTAGGATCTGATTTCCAGGTAAGCTGGCCATTCTGTACCCGGGCGAGCTGTAGCAGAAATAAGCACAAAATCGACTATTTTGAAAACTAACATTTTGGCTTTAGGTCACTGAAGCTGGAGCAAGCAATTTCTTCGTCGTTTGGAAGACAAGGGAAGGGAAAATGCAACTGGTGACAGCGCCATTGGAAGGGAGGATCATACTCGACGGCGTGACAAGACGAAGTGTCCTCGAACTTGCGCGAGAAAGACTTACAGAAGGATCTAAACACCTGACCTTAAATCTTGAAGGAATAGAAGTCGTCGAAAGGACATACACAATGATCGACCTAGAAGAGGCTTGGAAAGAGAGGCGACTGGTTGAGGCTTTCGTCTCTGGCACCGCTGTAAGTACCCAATGGCACCCTTGGAACATGCATGGCGATCGCCGATTGCTAACATGGGCTGCAGTACTTTATTACACCCATCTCTGCTATTAATTTCCGAGACAAGGAGCTTGATATCAAGATGGGAGATGGACATATTGGGTACTATGCTGCTCTGCTCAAAAAGGTAGGAGATTTAGGACACAACTGGTCATGATCTGCTAATAAGCTGATGTAGTGGCTCAACGACATTAAATATGGAAATGAAGATCACGAATGGGGCGTTGTTATTGACGAGGAGTCAGAGGTGGAAGAGCAATCTCCGTCATCGGATAATATGACTGTGCATGATTAGAATGAAGTAGACGACAACAAGAAAATATCGGGAAAATCGAAGCCATGTAGAGTAATAGGTAGATATATTGCGGGTTCCACTGTCAGCCAGGGCATATTCATTTCTGAACGGTAGAAGCAATAATACCCAAATCTGAGGTTCATTATCAGGATCAGGTTCAGGTTCAGGGAAGAAACTGAAGCGAATCGTCGGGAGGACAAAAGGGTGCTCGGGAACGGTGGAGTCAAGTAAAGTTTCGCAGGTAAGCAGCATACCTTAATACTTCGTCAGTAATTTATTCCGGTAAATCTCCGTCAGAGTAGCGCGAGAGGTCACCCCACCACATTTGTTGCCCAGACCGCTTTTGATGCTATCACTCTGAACAGAACTTCTTGTCTTCCTTTGGACAACCTTCCTCTATTTCACAGGGGAATTCTCACAATGGCAGCGACTTACCCACCGCTCGACAAGCGGCCTATTGCTAACACAATCGTACTCTTCGACGTCGATGGGACACTCACCTACCCGCGTGGGGTAAGTCTTTATAATTTCCACTTCCCCCTCAAGCCTCCCCTCCGCCCACCACACATTCTAACAACACAACCCGCACAGGATGCGACTCCCGAGATGCTCCAGCTCCTCAGCGAGCTCCGCCAGAAAGTAGCCATCGGCTTCGTCGGCGGCTCCGACCTGAAGAAACAGCAGGAGCAGATCGGCGTCCCGGCCGGCGCGAACGTCATCTCCCTCTTCGACTTCTGCTTCTCCGAGAATGGGCTCACGGCCTTCAAGTCCGGCGTGCCGCTGTCCTCGAACTCCTTCATCAAGACGCTGGGTGAGGACCGCTACAAGCAGCTCGTCAAGTTCATCCTGCACTACGTCGCCGACCTGGACATCCCGATCAAGAGGGGCACCTTCATCGAGTTCCGCAACGGCATGATCAACGTCTCCCCCATTGGCAGGAACGCGAGTGCACTGGAGCGAGACGAGTACCAGAAGTATGACCTGCAACATAAGATTCGCGAGAAATTTGTGGCCGCCCTGAGGGAGAAGTTTGCGGATTTCGGGTTGACGTGAGTAATCCCTTCTACGTGCAGGGCCAAGCCATGGGGCACCGGGAGGGAGGGCTGATGGATGGGCGCAGGTACTCAATCGGTGGTCAAATCTCGTTCGATGTGTTCCCAACTGGTTGGGATAAGAGATACTGTCTGCAACATCTCGAGAACGAGGCCAAGCAGCCCGGAGGCGTCGAATACACAACTATCCATTTCTTTGGTGACCAGACACAGGTGGGTGGAAACGACCATGAGATATTCTCCGACCCAAGAACGATCGGCCACACAGTGAAGGATATTGCGGATACTACAGCACAAATTAAGAAACTGTTTGGCTTGTAATCGTTGAAATTCGATCACCAAGTCGAACTTTTATTGTCCATGGGAGGGGTGCACAATTTGCATCAAACTCACGACCGATCTGTTAGATGAGATAGGTTACTCCTCTTTTTTTTGCTCCCTCGGAGAACGTTAGGAGGAAATTCAAAAAGCGTTCATGAACCAGGCGCTACCCCTGCAACTCCCTTCTCCAAGAGCTTGCTCAGTCAAATAGATTCTCCGCAATACTGTAATCTCCATAATGCCTCGCTCGACATGTACGCTTAGCGCCCAAACTCGAGACTTGGAATAATCACTGGCCCATATTTCGTTGGCGCGGCAAAACCGCTGTCTCCCTGCACTATAAAGTCTACCGCCAAACTCAGCTTCGCTAGACCTGCCTGCCCGTTCTGTGAATTTGCCGAGTAGGCTGTGCCAGATACAGCTTCTGGATCGTATGCTACGAAGGCGACGTAGTTCCTCCTGCCCATCAATTTTTTCATTTCCCGCGGACCGCCGTTGATGTCGGTCTGGAAGATCTCCATCATGTCTTCCTTCGTGTCTGAGACTTGGTTGGTGGTCTTTTGGCCGTTGATCGGCACGTAGAGTGGCTTGTTGTTGTGGAGCATTTTCAGGACGTAGGATGGTGGAGGTGCAGCTACGACGGCCGAGGAAATCACTTGATACATTGTTTTGTGATCGCTGGGGTGGCTTGGGTCATGGACTAGGCCTGCACCACAGCAGTTAACATCTGCATACACTGTCAGCCGAATACTTCTTAGCGAGGTGTAAAGGGTGCTTGCCTCCGGATATGAAGGTCATGCGCACACCCTTCTGGTTCGCGATTCCTTGTAAGGTTCGGATTAAGTAGGTCCGCTCCAGATCTTTCGATTCATGTGTCCACATATCGCGTAGCTCATCAGCGATATCAATGTCACCAAATGTGTTCAGAACACCCCCCATCAAACCAGATTTACCAACCGCCTTCTTCACTTGACTGAAACCAGACGCCACGGCGTCTTTGCCGCCAACGACGCCAGCCACGGAACTCGTGACCTTCCCAAGCAGGTTGTATGTTCCAGTAACCCCCTTCTTGGCTGTCGTTATGGTATGGGCGATACTTTCAACCGTGTCAAGACGAGGATAGACAACAGGGACGGAAATCATCCATAAACAGTGCTGGACACTGGGCGGCAATGTTGCTACCTTGGGAAATAACCCTTGGTAGGTCGGGCCTGCCAAAACTTGACGTTGATTACGCTCTGAGCGGCAATCCGGCCCAATCACTACTACGGCTGGACCAAGATACTTGACGAAATGCCAGCCTGAGCCAGTGATAGTAAAGATATCAACGTCCGAATTGACATCCCGGAGAATCTCTAGGGTAGTGTGATGTTGGAATAGGAGGTACATCTCAATAGCAATCCGCCCAATGTTCTTGAACATGTTGGAGGATTGCATGTAGTCGGGGTATGAGCCGAAGCCATCAAAGCTATCAACTAGTCAGGACTCGAATGTCGGGCAGAGAAGGAATCGACTCACATGTCATGATCATTAATTTGTAAAATATGAGGAATTTGTGCGAATGCTTCCCTCAGGTACGGCTGGTCGAAATGACTCGTGTAGTAGTGAAAATAGGCGTGAGAGACATCTTCTTCATGTCGTGCAGTCCAAGCAACACTCTTTCGGTTGTCCTTCCCGCTCATGGCTAGCCATTGCTTGAGCAGTGGGATTTCTTTCCACAATCTATCTCCGTAGACTTGGTCACCCAGCCCCAACTGCACATGGAATCCACCACACTCAACATTCTTTTGCAGGATATCTTTCCACATGAATCCGATGCCACCAAGCTTAGAACGTTCGTTGACACTTGTATTCATGGCGAAATCATTACCTGAATGTGCTATGAATTTCCAATTCGTCTCGTGGCGCCCTGCTACGAGAAATTCATAACGCGTGCACCCTAAATGGGAGGTGATTGCATACGTCCATTTGTCGCTCGGTCCCTCACCCATCTGTAGGTCTACATCGTATCGGTAGAAGGTCCACCGCTGATGTGTGAAGATCGGGCTGGCCTTCAGTTGGCGTGGATTGGGAGACAAGTCAACGCTTTGATGGATGTGGATCGTCGGTGGTTGTGGAGCATCGGTCACCAGCATTATCGAGCCAAGCCATACACCCCTTTCCATGTCCATGTTGACATAACGGAGGTATGGTCCAAAGTAGACTCCGTTTGTAGGTGCAATTTTGTACATGTCAACTCCAGCACTTGGTGGAGGACCTGAGAATCCTGCAGCAGTGGGTGTCTGAGAGGCCATACTCATGATACTTTCCGCATAACCCGGAGTGTGTGGTGGGAAGCCAGGTGATGCGAGGGGAGTTTTGCCAAAAGCGCTGAATCCCGGAGAAGCCAACGGGTTCCCATACGTTGACATCGTGGGTGACAGTGGGGCAGTGTCAGGGTGGTTCAAGGGTGTTGGTCCCTTTGGAAATTCCCACTGAGTGGCTTGGGTCGGGAGATGAATGTAATAGTACTGCCCGGAATTTTGATCGAGGTGAGCAATCCATCCTTCTGGAAGAGGTGGGGGCGAACTAGGACCTGCACCTTGGAAGGGTGACGAATTGGCAAACTGCTGTACAGGAGCTGTCTGTGCAGCCTGCTGTTGATTTTGTGGTGGCCCTACTCTCTGATCATTGGCAAACGCTGGATGGCCCGGGTGTTGTAATTCAGGGGATGTGAGGGGAGAAGAAACAGTTGGTTTCGGAGCTGTATTGATCGCGGCCGGCACGCTGCCAGTGCGGCCCTTCTCACTGTGATGTGTCTGAGCGGCCCCAGAACTGCCCGGAGTCACACTCGAATAGGCTGGTGGAGGGGACGGGGACAATTGCATGCGCTGAAAATCCTGCTCTAGTGTGCTAGGCTGACTTCCTGAGTTGGACCTACCTTGCCGATGCCCTCGAGGAGGTGAGGTGCTGGTCACCTGGTTCAGCCCTTGGTAAACGGTTGGCGGGCCATGAGGTTGGCTGTCTGGGGATTCAGTGGGCGTCCAAGGTCTAGCAATGTTATGATGCTGACCGGGAACAAGGCCAGGGGACTGAGGAAGCTGAGGGACGTGTGGAGGTCCATATTGATGTTGCCTTTGAGCGGCCGCGGCGTTCTGTGCTTGTAGACTGCTCAAGGTAACGGTCCCCGAAATTCCTGCCGCTGCATATCGAGCTTCGATGCCCCCACCAGATTGCTCTCCAGGCCCTACAATCGGCGTCTCTGGTGGAGGAGGCGAACCCCTTGTGGCTCTGGTGGTCGAAGTCGAGGCTGTCGAAGCGAATCTATTCATCGCGCTGGGAGCGATTAAGTTGTGGTTATCTGATGATGTCCCATTAAGCTCAGCCGCCTCTGAGGCAGGCGGCGGGTAGATTTGCTGATGGAATTCGGGATACGAAGGAGTGCTTGTTTGAGACGGGACCGACGCAGAGGCTATGTGCTTGGGATCTCTCCGGGATTGTTTGGTAAATAGCTCCTCCTTATCCGACAAATCTGGACCAAGAGAATCTGGAAAAGGTTTGGGGGCAGTACCGCGTCGTTCTGCTAGACCTGGACCTCTCTTGTCAACGGGGCCTGTAGTCAACCGTGATGTGACTTCATTCGAGACAGTCCTTCCCCCGCTGGTTGGCCTGCTTTGTTCCTTGGGCACCCCTCCTGGCTCTTGTATACCTGGTGCCACTCTGGGATCCTCGTAGTATGGAGCGCGCTTGTTTCGAGTCTCGGAGGGTCTGGCATAGATGTCGTCGTCGTCGTCGTCGGCAGGATAAGGCAGAGGGCTGGCTGAGCTTGATGCGCCAGGAGGCAGCGGGAAACTATGCTTGCTGGATGGGGCCGGGTAGTTGAATCTGCCAGAAGAAGCCGAGTCTGCTCGAGGTTTAGGGCTGGTTGGCTTGGATATTCTCAAAGGCTCGACCGTAGGGCTGTCTTCGCCGTTCGAGGGTCTTTGGAAGAAGAGCTCCTCATCTGGCTTGCCTTGACGGCCGGCCATCTTCAGGAACGAAGCTGCACGGTCCAATGAAGAATCACTGCGAGAAACACCGAGTGTTGTGTTTCGCAAGTCGGAGTCGATGGGTAGGCTGTGGCTCTCGAGGCAGACAAATCGCTGCCGACAAGGCGGGGTCCTGTATCAAAACCGAGGCCGGGGCTATGCGACCGCGATGGTGGAGGCCCGCACCTGTGCAGCTCCGTAGAAATGCAGACTTTGACGAGAGATGCAAATGTGCAAAGCTGCGAAGCGGCCGAACGATGCAAAATGCGCGCAAGGAAAGGAGGACAAGCAGGCTGTTCCACAGTGGATGGACAGGTAGATTTGACGCCGCTCTCCCTCCGCGCCATGGGATCTGGTGATTGGCGGGGAGGTGGGGGATATGGAGGGCTGCCAGCTTGGTCATGCTGGTACCTACAGGTATAGGAAAGATGGGTTTAGATTGGGTTGCCTGTCCACCTTGCAGTCATCGGGAGCAAAGACCACCAAGGACCCTTGCGGGCGGCTACAGCAGTACAGGAATCGATCAACTGGAAAAGAGCACCAAGGGCCGGGCTTGGACTGGAGCTGCATTGCCGCGGAGGATGAAATGCGTAGAAGTTTGTGTCCGACACATATGTATACATGGGCGCATATCTGAGAGGAAGAGGAGGGATGCGTTCTCGGATTGTGTACAGACATGGCATTTATTTGACTTGCGGCGGGATGGTCACAGCGCGTGCGAAAGGACCGAGAGAAGCACGGGACCACGTGGACACAAATCATAAAATCATCTGAAGACCCGCACCGACAACTATCTCTCAAATACACTTATCTTCCTAGCCATCCATCCTTGGATCTGGTACTTCGTTCGGTGATTACTGACCATGTTCGTGCGAATACTGCAAATACAACGGCGAAGCGAGTAGAAATTTCCTTATACCTACCCATGCCGCCACCGCCCTACATCCCATCCCCCCCCCCCTGCTGCTCGGTTCGGTTCCGTTCAAGGGCGAATGGCGGGATCCACTTTATCGCGTATATCGCTTCAAGTTCGTCGCGTCCGGACGCGCCAGGACGCGTTCCTCTTTAAAGCTTCTTGGCCTGCCTCCTTCCCAGCCGACATCTTCAAGTTCCTTCTTGATCACAGCTTCCTCCTTCACCACGACCCGACCCCGGCCTACGAAGCAAGAACCATCCGACACCATGGCTTCTTCGTTTTTGGGAAAGAGAACCCGCTCAGGGAACTCAGGTTCGACAAATTCGGCAGCATCGAAGCGAGTCAAAATCTGCCGGCAAGAAGAGTTGTCCGATGAGAACGACAATCCCTTCGTCACCAAAGTCACGCCTCTTAATGTTCAAGATGGCGGGCCGGTGGACAGTGGCGAGTCCACGCCGGCCAAGCATGGAGCTGCTGCTGGCAGAAGAATCTTCCTATCTCCTGCAAAGGTCTTCGACACGAGCGAGATCGGTCAGTATTCGGGTTTTCTTGCCCGCAGAACCAAGCTAATCTGGAAGAGACAATTATCCGGAAAATATTCGATATCCCACGCCGAAGACTCCACGACACCGAGATGCGCTTTCAAAGAGCGTCAGCGTTACACCCAGGCATCGCGTCATGCTCACCGGAAAGCCCTTGACTCCTCGGACTCCTCGGACTCCAGTCACGCCTGGTGGATCGATCGCGACTGTCTACAGTCGAGCCAGACAGCTCTTTACACGCAGCACAGAGCCTGGACGACTGGTTGGGAGAGAGGCTGAAAGAGAAGAACTATCGGCCTTTGTCAAGGAACGTATTGCCAACACTTCTGGAGGATGTACCTATGTCAGTGGACCACCAGGAACCGGCAAAAGTGCTATTGTCCACGAGGTCATCGAGTCGCTCGGGCCATCCCCCACGGTCAAGAAGGCGTACATAAATTGTATGAGTATGAAGACTTCCAAGGATCTGCAAGGAAAGTTGTTGGAAAACTTGTGCGAAGGAGTCGAGGTCTTGGATGGCGATGAGATCAAAACTCTACAGGGAACGTTCTTCTCTAGGAAGAAGTCCAAGACGGTCTTTGTTGTCACCCTAGACGAAATCGATCACATCCTCACACTGGACCTGGAGATTCTATATAAGCTATTCGAATGGTCGCTTCAGAAATCCTCGCGGCTTATCTTGGTTGGAATCGCCAACGCACTGGACATGACGGACCGCTTCCTTCCGCGCCTGAAGGCCCGCAATCTAAAGCCACTGCTCCTCCCGTTCTTGCCATACACCGCAACTCAAATCAAAACAGTCCTTGTAACCCGCCTAAAGTCTCTCGTGGCAGGCGACAGCCCAACACCCGACTTTGTGCCCTTCCTCCATCCAGCAGCTATCGAGCTGTGCTCCCGGAAAGTGTCTAGTCAGAGCGGCGATTTACGAAAGGCGTTCGATATTTGCCGACGGGCTATCGATATTGTGGAATCGGAAACCAAAATGAAGCATGAGCAGATGCTGAGTGAGCTGCTGCTGCAGGAAACTCCTTCCAAGAAACCACTTGGCGAGAACATGAACCTTTCCTCAGCCGGTCTCAAGTCTCCCCAGTCCGTACCGCTGAAGTCCCTCGCTCAATCGCTGGGAGCCCTTACGGTTGAGACTGCTCCGCGAGCCCTGATCTCGCATGTCAACAAAATCACTTCCTCAACTTTCGGCAACGGAGCGAACCAGAGACTAAAGGCCCTGAATCTCCAGCAAAAGGCAGCGCTATGCGCCTTGGTAGCAGTCGAGAAGAAGAAGCGAGAGGCAGCAGCACACGTAATGGCCACACCCTCCAAGTCCAGAAACGCAGCTCCGACCATCAAAGCCCTGTTCGACGTCTACTGCAGACTATGCACACAAGACTCCATCTTGCACCCTCTCACCAGCACGGAATTCCGAGACGTGATTGGAAGTTTGGAGACTCTGTCGTTGGTCAGTGCTGTGGATGGCCGAAATGGGTCATTTGTAGGATTGGCTGGTCAGAGAAAGGTCCGGAAATTCGGAGGCGGTGTTGGTGTGGGAGATGAGAAGCGAGTCGGGAGCTGCGTCAGCGAGAAGGAGGTGGTGCAGGCTGTCGAAGGTCTTGGGGCAGGCATTTTGAAGAGCATCTTGTATGGCGAGGGGTTGGATTGAAGTCCCCGGGCTCTCTCCTTTCCCTGCTTCTCTGTTCTTCGTGGAGCGTTGGGCCTGAGCACTGATTAGGAACAGCATTGGGAGACCTTGTATAGGATGGAACTCTGGGTCGGGCCCGCAGCAGCGGGGGAGTTAGGGGGAGTTAGGGGGAAGTAGTATTCGTCCGAACCAGCGCGCGAAGTTGTTGACCCCAGAGTCTGCGGCGGCGTGACTGAGCTTTCCTTGAAGCGCACGGGAAGTATAGCTAATGTCCTAGGTAGAGCTTGACTGGCGTTGTTTCCGGAGAAGCGAGGTGGCATTGCGTGTACGGTGTACCTGATGGTTCAGCTCGATGGGACGGCCCGCGCACGGCGCGAAGGTTCCAACTCGAGCAGCTCCTCCTGGTCTTCGGTCAACGAGGAGCTGATTGAGATGAAGTTCTTCGGTTCCGTGTCCCTTGGGGTCTCATTCTCGTGTATAGGATTATCAATGCTTTTTGACAAGTATGCGGGACTCATCACCTATGATAAAGAGGTTCTCTGAGACCTCATTGTGAGGTCTGATCTGAAGCTGTGCCAGGGCTGTGCAAGGGAGCTGATTGCGAGTCACTTGACTGAAGATGAGTTTGGTGAGCGAACGCGAAATATCTGTCATGCTTTGCCTTGTCCCGGTGTCGGTGACGAACCTCTAGTAGGCCAGGTACGAATCTCTCTCTCTCTCTCTATTCCCCCTCCCCCACCCGACTCAAGCCTTCCCGTCCCCCTCTGCACCGCTCGGCTCCGCCCCGGCCTTCTCCGCATGGGCATGGTCCAGCCTCTTGCGCTCCGACTCCTCGCAACTCGCGAGCAAATCATCGATCTTCCTCTCCAACTTGGTCAGGTTGGACTCCAGCCTCTCGGCCGTCTTTTCTCCCCTAGAGTATTTGTCATTATATGCTCTCGACCTCACCAGTGCCAGTAGTATCAGAAGTGGTTCGTGGCGGCCCGTCGATGGGGCTGAATCTTGGGCTGCGGCATGGGTGATGATGGTCGGTGGCTACTTTTGGCGACCCATGAAGACTTCACCTCGAGGCGTTGGTGGGGGCAAGGTTCTAGTAGTTTGCGAGGTGAGGTGCGAATCACACGAGTCGTCGGTATCCGTGTCAATTGTAGACGACACGCTACCCAGTTTCAAGATGCGGAGCGCGGGGCCGGGATTTGTCGATGCCCTGGACATGGGAAAGGTGCAGATGCGGATGGTGGGATTGCGGTGCCAACGTACTTAGTACATGCCCGAAATAATGTACAATTGCTGTCTGTGCGTAGTTCTACCGGTTTCCATTAACAGGGCTCATATACAGGGGGTATAGCCAATGATTTATCTATAACGATTCGCCGCTTTTTGCATTAAAAATCAACGCTTTCAATATGGATTCTTCATTTAGTATACCGACTCCAAAGACACCTACAAAACAGACCTCTCGTGACGAACGAGTACGCTATCAGACTCTTTATTTTAATGCCGGTTGGACTCAAGATCAGATCGCCCTTTAATTGAACCTTACTCGATATCCAGTATAATACGCTTTAATCAGGGTAATGCTAGAGAGATGTAAAGCTGTGATCGCAGCAGGAGGAGGCCATACAAAATATTAAGGAAATTGTAAAAGCAGCATTGCCAAGTATCTAGTGTGCACGGCCTAGAATTGTACATTATTTACCCATAGTACGAAGTACTTTGCGATCTGCTCGAGGGTCTAGAGCCCGTGGTGGTTAGCGAGATCAGCGCGGTTCCTGTAAGCGCCGACTGGACCGAGCCAAGGGTCAGAGTGGCGGCGACGCGATGTGATGGGACGCGTCACGGGGGAAGGAGCACGAGGAGCCAGGTGCGGATGTGAATGGAGATGGAGATGGAGATGGAGATCGTGATGGTGATGAAGATGCAAATGCAAATGTAAATGCAAATGAAAACGAATTCGGCGCGTTTCCTGGTTGCCACACCCTCTTCTCACTGGAGGATCCAGTCGGCCTGAGGAGCGGCACGTGCCCACGCCGAGTGGAAGGCCCCAGACACGGTTACTCGGAGACTGATGGAGGGTGCACATACCTGAGCCAGCTCGTGTTCCTCGTCTGGAGTGCCTCCGTCTCCTGCTGGGAAGCGGCCCGAGGCTGCCATGCTGGTCGGGGCTCCGGGTGGCAGCCGTCGAGGTTGCGAGAGTCGAGCGCGGGCGAGGGGAGCAGCCGGCTTGGGTCACGCGAGGGCGATGAGAGGAGAGCGGAGAGAGGAGAGAGAGGAGAGGGGAGAGGTGGGCGGTTGACGAGAGGAGAGGTGAGAGTGAGAGGCATGGCATTCCCTCGGACGCGAGGATACGGCCTACGAGAGAGGCGACGAGCCTTTGCGGAGCAAGGGACCGTCTCGCTTAGACTCTTGGCATGGAGGGGGCGAGGGAAGCGGATACCAGGTCGGTAGGTATGTAGGTAGGTATAGGTAGGTAGATATATAGCTTGGCAGGTATGTAGGTAGGCATATAGGTGGGTATGTAGGTTGGTATATAGGTAGCTAGGTATATGGGTAGGTAGGTATATAGCTAGGTAGATATATAGCTTGGCAAGTATATAGCTAGCTCGGTACAGCCAGGTCGGTACAGCTACCACACAGCACCAACGTCCCTGGCGAGAAGCGGCCCTGCCCACCGACCGACTCGATACTCTCTGCCTGCCGGCTGTGCTGGGCCGTGAGGGCAAACCAGCTGGTCGGAGGGTGACTGTTGTTGACATCCCCGGCCGCCTTGCCGGGGAGCGGTGAGGCCAGCGGCGAGCCCGCGCGGTGCTGGGAGGACCCCCCCCCGCCCCAGCCGACCGAGCCTCTCTCGGGTCCTTCGTGGGAAGGCAGATCGACGACGGCACAGGAGCGGCTCCGGTCTGCGCGGACACGTCTGAGCCGAGCCTCATACTCCAGGAGGGCGGTCCTTGCCTGGGCGGCTGGCCCGAAACATGCCTCTCTATCGACTGCCAGGTAGATTCGGGCGCTGACGTCCAGATTCCGCCGGGCGTGAATGGTGCGCGGAATAGAGTAGCTTTCGCGATCATGGCAGCTGAGAGATATGATATCACCTGACGAGGCCAAGCCTGGTCCTGCCTTGTCGGTCAGGCTTGGTACTTTCCCGCTGTGCTACCGTATGATACAGTACTGCGTACATCGTGGTACTATGCGAACTATACCATGGTACCCGTTTTTTTCCTGCTCCCCCCCCTGGAGTACGCTGGATCGCGCATCGGACAGTTTTCTAGCCATTCGGCTTCGAGCATTTGTATTTGAAATCACGAATTTGAACCATCTTTGATTACCAAGCACGACCGGTGGGGTCTTTGGGATCCACCGCACGCGAAAATCCTTGGTCAAAGACTGGTAGATCGGGAGTACTGTTCAGCGGTCATCTTCGACCCAACGTCAACAAGGGGGGCCTGTCTTCCCACCTGAGAATTCTGGCACTTTTTTTGGGCACTTTTTCATCTGGATCATGACGCGTAGGACGAGATTACAAGACACTTCTTGCACGTGGCCGCATCTAGCGGCTATTCATTTCTTAGAGTTCTTCGTGGACTACGATGGAATTGCCCAGAAAAGTATAAAAATAAAAGAAGTCTGGCCTCTAATCAAAAAAGAGGGGTGGGGTAAAAGGTACACACACGCTGCACCGCACTAAACCAGACAGCTAGAGTGGAGTGGAGAGGGCAGATTGCGCGAGGCGGGCGCGAAATACGCGTGTTCCTCGCAAGGATTTGCATCGGTACTCGTACAAGTCGATGTGCGGTCCCGTCTGTCTCGCCACTGGACTCTTCCCAACACCACGTCTGGGCGCGGGACCTGGCAAAATCATTGACCCCCGTCACTCCTGGCGGGGAAATACGAAACTTCGGCGAAGGCGGGCGGAAAGACTCGTGTGGTTCTGAGCGCGGGCTTCTGGTCGGGTGTCGAGACAACGGGCGGTGGAGGAGAAGCCTCGCGATCGCTCCACACACTCTTTCCCTGACCATCGAGAACAGGATGTGTGGCTCGTGCCGATGGCCTCGAACAGCTGCATCTACACATTCATCGGATCTTCGCCGAGAGCCTTTTTTTTTCGGGTTGGCCGTGCGCCGAGGTGGTGCATACTTGTTGCGGAACCTGCTACTCTACGTCGAGCCCAGGAGCTTCCCCGTATCACGAAAGGCTCGCCGGCCCTCCCCGATCGGTCCCCCTGCGGCTCCGGGCTTCCGCATGAACGGCCAGCATGATGGACCATTTCCCCTCGGGGGATTTCCCGATCGGAGGCCTTGCCAATGCCGTGAAAGGGCTTACGAGCGGACGGCGACAGCGACGTCTCCCTGATCCTTGATGGCCGGGTCCGGGTCCGGGTCCGGGTCCCGAGTCTCCTCCGGACTCGGGATCTCCCAGCTGGAGGCCCGCATGGCCGGAGATACTTCCCAACATGTTCAAGCTCCTGCCGCTGGATGCTCGGGAGTGATGGCAGAAAGCCGAGGGCCCACCCGAGAGATGAGCTGAAGATGGGGACGGCAGCACCACTGGCCCCAAGCCGGTCCGAGCGGAGCCGAGAGCCGAGAGCCGGCCGGCTGGGAGGAGGCGGAACGGCGCAGGTTCTTCTGGTTTGGGAGCTGTTTCTGCCACGGCCGCGACCTGGTGGGCGGGGAGAAGGATGGATGCCACGCTTCGGTGCGGTAGGCGTCGACTCCCCTTGGCGTGTCTGCACTGTAGGGCAGAGAGAGAGATCGTCATGCGCGAGGGGTCTCGCCCACCGCCCGCCGTTTTCTGCCATTTCTATGGCTTCCCTCCATCTCCTGATCCCTGGTGAGGGTGAGATCTGTAGCGGATCGCACCTTCATCCTGCCATCGAGAAGATGCCGCACGCCGTTCCGGGCTCCTGTCCGAAGGGCCGTGCGCCGCACCCCCCGCCGCACCCCCCGCCGCACCGGCCCGGACAGGATTCTGCTGGCCCGCATGGGGAAAAAGGGAGCAAATACTAAGTACGCTGCGGACTGGCCATGGCCATGGCCGAACGCGGCGGGCCGACCAGTCGCCGGCCTCGCTTCGGTCTGGCTCGGGACGTGGCCTGCATGGGTGAACTGGCTTTCGCGGGGCTTCCACGGGGCTTCCAAAGGGCTGGGGCGAGGATTCGGGACGGAGGCGGCTGTCCGGTGCTGGGGTGCTGGGGTGCTGGGCGATCGAGATGGCGGTCCGGTGCTGGGCGTGCTAGGCGGTCGAAGATGGCAGTCCAGTCCAGTCCAGTCCAGTCCAGTCCAGTCCTGCGCGGGGCCGGCATTCTGGGAGGGGATTCTGCACCTCGGCGCCGCTGTGATGCCGGCCGCATCCGCACTACCGAACCCAGCTTGTCTGTGGCGGGACGGTCCTGACGACTGCAGCTATCTCCCGTATGCCGATGCTATCGGGAGTATGTACCGTTGCACCGGCGGAGCGGGCGAGCGGGGGGCGCCTGTCACGAGTCTGGTGCCCAGTTGCCATGGCAACCCCTCTCCCCCCCCCCCCCGTTCCCCCAGCCGGACAGTCCAGTCCCGACGGGTCGATGCGCCTCGACTCAACTTTCCCAGCACTCCCACCTCCCCAGCACCGGTCTGGCACGGCACTGGAGGGGGGGGGGTTCGGCGTGGGTGATCCCCGCGAGCACCTTCGGGACCTGCTCCTACCGACGGCGGGACTTGTGCGTCGGGGGAGCCCCCCCCCCCGGGGTCGACACTGCTGGCGCTCTGCTGAGATGTGCCATGTATGGTCGCGTGCCGTGCCGTAGCCCTCGGCAGACGCGTTCCTGGGGGGCCCCTGCTCCGATTGCTCTCCCCCGCTGGCTCCGCTGGCTCTGGAGCGCGTGCCGACGGGGATCGCGGCGCGGGTGAGGGATCGCGACTTTTGGCCGAGTCAGTGTCACGAGACAGGACAAGACAGGGCAGGAGCAGGAGCAGGAGCCGGAGCTGGAGCACCTGTGCGTTTGGACCAAAGACATCGGCCTAGCATCAGAAAGCCGCCATACTACTTTATCCACATATACACAGCCACAGACAGCCATACACAGCCATACACAACCGGACACAACCGTACATAACCATACACAATCATACATAACCATACATTACCATACATTACCATACATAACCATACACAACCATACACAACCATACACAACCATACACAACCATACACATCCATACACCTCACACACCCCACACACCCCACACACCAAACGCCCCGAACTTGAGCCCGGCTCTTCGTCCCCCCCCCCCCCCTCTCTCCTTACCGGTTCAGGTGTCCCATCTGCACTTCACATTACTCGGGCACCAGCCCCCCCCGCGAACGTCTCCCAACGACCACGGTATAGATAATAGCTACATGCCAAATACGGCCTTGGTGAGCGGCCCAATCCCTCCTTTCAACTTCCATGCGGGTCCTTTCATCTCTCCCTCTCCCCCTCTCTCCATCTCCCCCTCTCCCCATCTCCCCATCTTTCAATTTCCAT
>JAENRP010000003.1:92172-114258 GCA_024741835.1 Diplocarpon mali
AAAAAAAAAAAAAAAAAAAAAAAGAAAACCTCTCATGGCCGACGTCCTTCTAGAGTAATTGCACGCCGCAGACACCGATGTGGCTTCCTACGACGTATACTCGCTACCCTTTTCCAAGGGACTCGACATCTAGGACGTAGCTGGAGACACCCTCTCGGGCCGCGGGATAAAAAAAAATCAGCACCGTGGCTGCGACGGGATCAGAAGGAGGGGCAAGACTTGCTTCGGGAGAGACATTTCCGGTCGGCTTAAGGTTCTGGACGGTTTCCAGACGCAACCTACTGTATGACTGAACTGGCAACGATATTTGCAGAGCTGGGTATCTCTCACTACCTCCACGACTTCCTCGACCAAGGATTCGACTCTTGGGACACCATCCTCGACATCACCGAGTCGGACTTTGATGCTCTGGGGGTCAAGCTGGGTCACCGCAGGAAGCTGCAGCGGAAGATAGCCAACTCAAGAGGCCTCTCCGCTGATAGAGCCCTGGTATCCCCTCGCAATACGCCAACCGACGATCGACACTCGGATGATCAGAGGGCTTCGGGAGCCAGAGCAGAGGGAAAGGATGGCCCGGCTGCTGTGCCGGGAGCGAAGCGGAAGTACCGGCGACATCCGAAGCCAGACGAGAACGCTCCGGAGAGACCGCCGTCGGCGTATGTGATCTTCTCGAACAAGATGCGTGAGGATCTGAAGGGGAGAAACCTGTCCTTCACCGAGATCGCCAAACTGGTCGGCGAGAACTGGCAGAATCTCTCGCCCAGCGAGAAGGATCCATACGAACAGGAGGCCTTCGGGGCCAAAGAGCGCTACAACAACGCCCTTGCCGAATACAAGAAGACGGATCAGTACGCGGAATACGCACGATACCTGTCAGAGTTCAAGGCCAGGCATTCTCTCCAAGGTACGTCACAACCTGCCAGAGAAAGGGGGGGGGGAGCGAAGGGAAAAGCTCCTCGCAAGGCGCCGCAGGACTGACTGAGTGAGGTCTGCTAGGAAACGACTCGGATGCATCCAAGCGCCCCAAGCTCGAGCTCGCCGTCAGTACCGCGAGTAGTGGCAATGCGAGTCATGAGAGTCCGAATACCATCGGCTCTCCGTCGGGCGCTGTGCGCAGGGAGCCGTCGCTGTCGAACCCAGCCCAGTGGCATCCAGCCGAGAGCCAGCCATCCCCATCTCCACATCTGAACCACGCGCGCAGGCCGCCGAATGTTACTCCTGCGCCCCCCGGCATCCAGGACTCGGCACCCTCGTCGTCTTCCTCTTCCACCCCGACTTCCACCGTCCTCCCCGGGTACCGCGGTTCCATATACCCTTCGCTCCCGCGGCGGGACGGACAGCGCGACGACACGACCGGCCGTTACGCACAGCCCCTCCGCATCGCCGGCGTCCCCGAGAGACACGACGGCTTCTCCAATGGCCCCGCATCCGATCCTCTCAACCTCACCGGGTCGCACCAATTTTCTCATCGGACAGGCCAGAGCCAGCCCCCTCCGCTCCTGACGTCGGAATCCACGAATCGGTCAACTACGTCGTCGGCGAGTTCAGCCTCCGCGAGCACGGGGTCGTCGAGTACAGCGTCTTCGGCCTACTACTCCCCTCGAACCCCGATGGAGCCGCCTCTGGAACGGTCGCTCCCAATCCCGTCCTTGTTCTCCCAGAAGTCCAACGGCAGCTTGGAATCGCAGCTCCCACCCCTCCGACGCCTCTCTCCACAAGGAGCAGGACTCGGCGGGCATCCATCTCCGAGCGGTAAGGACCAGAACTCCTGTGAAGTGCTCCGTGGGGCCAGATTCTGACGGCACCTAGCTGTCAGCGCGATGGGGAGTTTCCCGTCTGCCATGCCTCCCCTCAGGGGCTATGCTTCGGCGGCATCCCACCCACCCGGGACACGACACATCCCCGATGGTAGAGGCCGGGACCATCCCACGCCTGCGGCCTCGGGTGACGAGACCATCCTAGATCCAGTCAGCGCGCTGCTCAGGGCAGGAGAGATTGTCAACCGGAGTAGCAGAGGCCGCGCAAACTCCTGAGCTGGGTCAGATGGGTGCTTGTAAATGCCGTTGGATCATGTCCATCCGCCGATTGGACACGACAGGTTCTAATTGACTTCCTTATTCTACATGGCGCGTCTTTCGGGGTAGGCTTCATTGCAGGGGCGCTGGGGGGTGAATCTGGCGTGGAGTTATGATGGCTGTATCCAATGATGAGATGAGATTCCCCCAAAACTTGATAGAGCCTGCTTGATGATCCAGATCAGCTGGCGGTTAGTGTCGAAATATTCCAATGAACGTCTGATTGATCGAATCCAAGAGAAGAGAGGATTCGTGCCGGGCGAAAATGAACTTCCTACCGTGCTGGGCCCGTAGGTTTGGGGAGGGAAACCCTTCCCGAGGGCTCGCACGAACTGCGTCTTCTTGTCTCGAGATCCGTTACCCTGGGCACAACGCAGCGGGGAGAGGGGCAGACTGGAGGGAAATCGACCAACCCGAGACGGTCGGCGGGGTATGGCAGTTGAGCTCACCGCCTAAAAAGTTGGCCCTCCCCTCGAGCATCACGCCAAAGAAACCAACTCGCTCCAACTGTTCCGACGAAGCACGAGCCACGTCGCAAATCCCGTCACCGACACAAATATCTAGCACCCATGGCACACGACGCTCTCCAAGCCATCAGATACTCGAGAGGCAAATTAGAAGTGCTCGACCAACTCAAGCTCCCACACGAGTTCGTTTACGAAGATGTCTCGACTTGCGAGGGGGCTTTCGACTGCATCAAGGCAATGCGAGTGAGAGGTACGGCCTGGGATGCTTGGAAGCGATGTCCGATGGCTAAGGCGTGACTAGGTGCCCCTGCCATCGCCATCGTTGCGGCGCTCGCGTTGGCGGTCGAGTTGGAGCACAAGAACGACGGTTTGGTCCCCCTTGGCTCGTGCTAAGTCTCCGGAAGGAAGCTCAAACATCCGCCAGGGACCAGTCACCAAGACGACCTCGTCAGATTCATCAACCTGCGCCTCGACTACCTGATGGGCTCCCGCCCTACCGCCGTCGACCTTTCCAACGCCATCAAACTCCTCAAGAGACAAAGTTCCGACGCCTTCTCCCCCACAGCATCCAATCAAGCAGCCGCCTGTGCAGAGATCCGACAAGCGTGTATCGAGACGGCAGAGAAGATCCTGGAGAATGACCTGGCCACGAACCGGAAGATTGGACGGTACGGAGCAGAGTACCTGCGGAGACAGCAGATGCCAATTCTGACGCCGGTGGACGAGAGTGATGAGCTGCAGTACTACACTACGAGCCCGCCTGGGACACAGGGAGCGCCTGATAGGACATACAGGAAGATCAGCGTGTTAACGCATTGCAACACTGGGTAGGCTCTTCCCCTCCACCCCCGAGTCGGGAATCCAATTCCTCACTAAGTTGCTTTCCGACCCAGGTCTCTAGCCACGTCCGGTCACGGGACAGCTCTGGGTATCATTCGCAGCCTGCACAGCATGAACTACCTTGACCACGCTTTCTGCACGGAGACCCGTCCGTACAATCAAGGCTCGCGCCTCACGGCTTTCGAGCTCGTCTATGAGAACATCCCGTCGACCCTCGTGACAGACTCCATGGCCGGGGCGCTGTTCGCCCGGAAGAAGGGAGAGAACAACATCGCGGCGGTCATCGTAGGCGCGGACCGCGTTGCACGGTACGTTTACCCCTGCCCTCGGATCCTTGATCTGAGATGTCGAGATTCCAATCGTCTGCCTTCATCAAGCACGTGGAGAAGAAGCGCGTTCTGAAAGTTCGATC
This sequence comes from Diplocarpon mali, assembly GCA_024741835.1. NCBI lineage: Eukaryota > Fungi > Ascomycota > Leotiomycetes > Helotiales > Drepanopezizaceae > Diplocarpon > Diplocarpon mali. The sequence continues at coordinate 95,967 of JAENRP010000003.1, forward strand.
AGGAATGGAGATACCGCCAACAAAATCGGCACATACTCTCTGGCGGTACTGGCGAGGTACCACGGAATCAAATTCGTCGTTGCAGCTCCTACCACCAGCATCGACCTCGAGACCGAGACCGGAGCATCCATCAAGATCGAAGACAGGGCCGGCACAGAACTGACGCAGACCACCGGCGCGGTCGTCGGCCCACACGGCCAAGTGGTCGCGGCCGAGACGCAGAGGGTCGCGATCGCGGACCAGAGGATCGAGGTCTGGAACCCGAGTTTCGACGTCACGCCGCACGAGCTCATCGATGCTATCATCACCGAAAGCGGAGAAGTGCTGCGGAATTCGGCGGGAAAGTTCAGTTTCCAGGGCATCATGCCCGAGAGATGGGCGCAGCAGGTTGGAAATGCGGCAGTGGAGAAGAACAACGCGGGGGGGAGTGATGAGATGCAATTTGCGATGGACCAGGTCTGAGAAAGGCCAGCGACGGAGTGACTTGCCGACTCCCATTGGATTCCTCGGAGGGGGCTTGAAACGTCAACTGAACACAAAAAGCGCTGATATTCAGGCATAAATATCCGTAATGATAGCTCTTGGGTGCCGCGAACGCCTGACCCTAAGCGAGAGTCTGGTCACTCGTCTAGGAGCGCCTCGCTTCAAACATGGTTCCCGTCCCTACACTCTTACATGAAATTGGGTGTATCTTGCATGGATTGCCAGTGGGCTACATACTTACTTCCGAGGCACGACGTCCATCACCAATGCACTGCAAAGTCGTCGATATTTTGTGCGCCTAAAATACAGATGATCCCAGGATAGGAAACTCCTTTGTGCAGGGCCACCGGATCGGGGACGGGAAATTTAAAGCAACCTCACGCCACAACCCAAATTACTGTCGTATGCTCTGATCCACACCGCCCTCCGCTGTCTCCGGCTAAATTACATGCTACACTGATCTACGAGGTGCTTCGGGTAGCACGCTTCTCAGCCTTAGCTTGCTCGGCACCAGACGCAGCCGACTCGGCGACCTTATCCTTGGCATCAACAGCGGTAGCCTTGACCTTCTCAGCAGCCTTCTTCACTTTTGGGGAAGTAGAAGAGCTGCTGGAAGAAATGGTACCGACGATGAGTGCGATGATGGTAACTAGAACGGCGGCAATGCCACCAGCAGCCTCTGGAACGAACTTCACGGCCTGGACGGGGTCGCTCTTCGCGATAGTGAAGAATAGGTCAAGCTTCTCCTTGATGTAGTTGATAGGGTCATCGGTGAAGACTAGGTCGGAAGGGGACTTGATAGGCTTAGATTCATCTTCTTTTGGCTTCTCGGCAAGCTCGATAAGTTGCTCAATGGGGTGCTTCTCATTGAAGGTCTCCTCAGCGAATTTTTCAGCGTCGGCAACGGAGTGACCAATGTAGATGTTATCGAAGAGGATATCGTTTTGCATGGTCCAGATCTCGAAACCGATGGCTCCCATGGGCTCCAGGTTGGATGGGTGCTTGTCCTCATAGTAGTCTGGGTTCTTAATCTTGCGAGGAGCCCAGGCACCTTTGTATGCTGGGTTGTCAATGTACGGTGCGCTTCCGAGTTGTTAGCGTGGCTCGAGAGAAGTGTGTTTCGATAAGCTACTTACACCCACTTGCCCTTGTAGGCCGGGTTCTTGATCATTGGCTTTTCCCATGGCCCACAGCCAGACACCTCTTCACACTTGGGGTTGCTAACGGTGGGGGCGCTTTTTACTGGGTCAGTAGAACTTCATTGAGCAATCATCGGGGCCAACTTACACCCAGTCGCCGTCCTCCTCATCAAACCAATCCTCGGGCTTGACGGCCTCTGGGTCGGGAATCGTGAGAGGTTCATTATCAAGCCAGTCCTCAGGCTTCGTAGCGTCCTCATCGACGATCTCGAAAGGCGCATCCTCATCATGGTCATCTGGCTTCTTGGCCTCGGGATCTGGGATTCTGGCCTCGTCGACCCAGGTGTCTGGCTTAGTGTCCTTGGGATCATCGATTTCCTTGGGAGGGTTGAATGGTGGTTGGAAATCCTCAAGAAGATTCACCTCCTTGACCTGCTCATTGTTCAACTTGATGATGGCGGTATTGTTCGGGTGGATAATCAAGGTGTAGAGTTCAGTAGTTTTGACAATTCGGGCCGATGGAGCGGATGCCAAATGTTTCTCCTCGTACTCGCCAGTCTTCGGGTTCTTGTGGTTGATGATCAAGTGAACCTTGTTTGTTGTGCCACACTTGTCGGGCCCAAACATAATCACGTATGGGGAGGCGTTAGAGAACTCGTCTTCGGAAAGAGCTTTGTTATCCCTCAATAGCTTCAAATAAGCACCACCACACTCAAGACCATCTGAAAACTATTAGCAAAGAGCTTACCCTATGCTGGGATCACAAGATGTATACTCACTTTGGAGCTTGACTTCGTATTGAACAACTAGGGTCTTGCCCTTATTTTCAATCTTCTTGGGGAATTTGGCGGAGATGGCGTGATGAGCAGCGGCATTCTTAACTACCAGACCCTTGTCATTTTCCATTCCCTTGTAAACATGTGGCTCTTCAACGGCCCATTCTCCAACATATGCCCACTCCTCATCCTTTTCGGAGCCCTTGGTTTGCTTCTTGGCGTGAGAAGGCTTCCAGCGAGCTTCCCAGTCGTCTGTGAATTGTTCGACAAAGTCGCCCTTGATAGTAGTAGGCTATAGGGGTAAGTTAGTTTCTATCGCGCACAAGGTAGATAGACCGCTGATGAGGATGTTGTCCGGCGCCTTACAGTGAAGGTAGGTAGAGCTGGTAAATCGTTCGCCGGGGAGGCTTCAGCTGTTGCATCGCTGGCCACGCTAGAGACAGAAGGGCTGGCCTCGCTCAATACAGATTGAGCATCTGCATTGACAGTTCCTGACAACACAGCAGCGGCCGAGATAGCAGCAGTAGCGGAGAAACGCATCGTGATCGCAACAGATCAAATCGTTCCAACAAAGTTAGAGAGACGGGAGAGCCGACTCTTGTAAAAGACTGGTGTAGGTGGTAGTGCTGTCAGAGGAAAAGATGGTGTGCGGCGGAAGTGGCTTTAATAAAACCGACGGGCGAGGTTGAAGCAAAGTGTCCTCTTTCTAATGAAGCCGGGGCTTAGCTCACACTTGGACGGAGCCGCGCCGAAATAGAAAGAAGAAATACTGGCAGTCCCGTGGTGGAGTAAACCGTATTGGATTTAATGAAAACATAATTTAACAGGGAAGGCCGGAGCTTAGACTTTTATGTTTGTCAATGTTACATTTCTTATATTTATCAACCTAAATGATTCTACGGCATGGCTTGTCTCGTCCTCGTTGAGCCGCTGGTGTACGTACTTCTAGCATATTAACCATGCCAACGACCATGCCAATCGACATATCGCAGGAATGAATTGTCGTAATTACCTGCTCGCTGTTCAAAGCAGGCAAGTGTTCCTTAATCCATTTGTTTGCACCCACCTAAGGATTCAATGATTAAAATAGCTGGTAGAGAGATGGTGAAGTGGACCAATATTCCAGCTCACCGCCTTTTTAATTCTGCCGCCGTTAACCCAAACCCCGCCCAAATGTTATCTCTACATAGGTATTGAGTAACTTCATTTAGCATAACAATAAAGAGAGCTCTTTACTCTCACAACAAGTTACTCCAACGCAATCTCCTGGTCCCGTGCATTCAAAATGGCTGCCACTTGCCAAGAAGCTAATAACAACGACCATTTGATCTCGTCTTCTGATACAAAACATCCTGCAAACCTCATCCCAGAGTTGTGCAAGAAATTTTGGGGCTTAGGATGGGTAACTGGAACTGGTTTGATTGAGCCTCATTTGCAAACGGAAACAACCCACAACTAAGAAACGATATAGGAGGAGGAGCTAGTATTCGAGATGAGTAGGATAGCAATCAAGTCTCTCTGAACAGTCACTCATTTGTTCCAGGGACTTAGTCTACCTAGCTCCATCCGGCGTGCAAAAAGAGATGATGAAACCTGAAGATATTTATGTCCTCGAGATTTCCAAGCAAGTCGACCCCAAGAAACGCACCTACCTCCGCTCGCCACCCTCGCTCAAGCCCTCACAATGTACACCGTTGTTCATGGCTGCCTTTACGAAACGCAACGCCCGCTGCTGTATCCACACCCACTCACAATGGGCCGTGCTTCTTACTCTCCTTCTCGAAAACGCCCCTTTCAACACCCGGATTTTTGAGATCAATAATATCGAACAGATCAAGGCCTTTGGAAAGGGTTACCAGAAGCAGGGCAACTTGGGATATCATGATACGCTGCGGATCCCCGTTATTGAAAATACGCCATTCGAGGAGGATTTGACGGAAAGTCTAGAAGAGGCAATGGAGGATTACCCAGATACTTATGCGGTGTTGGTGAGACGTCATGGCGTTTACGTTTGGGGTGATACGGTTGACAAGGCGAAGGCACAAGCCGAGAGGTGTGAAAGTACTTTTCGCTTGCTGCGGTCTTTACTGACGTGTACAGTCTGGATTACCTCTTCCAGCTTGCGGTCGAGATGCGAAAACTAGGTCTTCCTTGGCTGAGCGATATCGCTTGAATTTGGCCCGGCTGCGGCGTTTCTGATTTGCTGGCCCATGTGGTTGCTTACAGAGCTGCTCGAGACATTTTGAAACTCTGGATTTTGCACGTTAGCCTGGTCTTACAACTCCACACGCCGAAGCGAAGGTCTTCGCTGTATGAGCTTCAGAAAAGATATCCACACGTGCGGCACCTGTTCATTAGAGTTGCCTCATTGCAACCTGTCTTCCTCAATCGTAACTCGGTATGCATCGAAATATATAACTCACTGCAACACCCACTCTACCATTCATATTCATTTGAGTCTGCTAGTATATCATAAATTTACATCTGTCATTATTCGGCGAATTTCGCATTAATTTACTCGCCCAGCTATTCAAAATCCTTTACGGTAAGTCATCGATTTGTATACTACTGTCTAGCTGCAGCCCAAGCAGTTTTGTTTCCTTCAAACATAAGATTCCACGTTTGTTGATTCCCTCAGTCTGAAGTATAGTCGTCGAGCGATCCTGCGACTCATGAGCCATGACCTTCGACAGGCTGACTGTTGCAAGATATGCTGGGCACCGGAACGCCGTATCGGCCCTCAGTTTGGATCTCTGCGGCAGAGATTATGGCATGGCTACCAGGTTTCTTCGTCAGATTATTTGACTCGTGGATTGAACTTTTCTAATGAGCGAACCCATAGGTAAGTTCCTAGTATTTCACGATTATTCAGATGAGACAATAGAGTTGCGTTTGCATTTGTATCCACGTACCCTGGAATCAGTCCTTAGTAGGCCGATAAGCATAAGGTTTTCTCGGTGGATTTCCAGGAATCCACAGACAAAAACTTCTACCCGATTCAAAAGTTTTGCTCCATACTGGCAGTGTTCCATGTCACGCTAGCTATCTCGTTGTAGTAGCCGCATCAAGTCGAGAAATTCTCGACAGTTGACGGAACTCACCCACACAGTTTTCTCTGACAATACAAACGGGTCGTGAATACAATAAAGAAAAGTGCATCTGGGAAGCATTCCAAGATTGGAACATGCTCTGGATAGCATAAGGCTGGGTTGATATCCTGCTGCCTTCGCGATATTAGCCCATAATTCGTTGAAAATACGGGCCTGTAGCAATGGAGGTGTGACATTTAGCCCCTTTTTTCCCTGACTACTGGACATTCCATTAGCACATCTCCAGCCGTTGACATCGGAGTTGGGCTCTTCATCTCTGCAGTGACATTCCAGCGAGGCATGATTGGCTGTGGTAGATCATGCTCCCACATTCTGCCTAGCTTAGTCGAGAGAAAAAGAGCTCGAGGTTCGTCTTTACGTCTCCTTCATGTATATAAACCGTTCTGGGTCTGTGAAAAGTCGGTTTCCCATCATTGCCTCCAGGAACTCGGTTGCATATATCTCTCACTCTTAAACAACTGCGGTTCCCTTCCGCGAATATGACTAAACCCCGATCAAGTCCAACTCAACAACAGGAGCATACGCTGGCACCTCTCCCCTCTTCACCTGTTTCCCACGGACCTCTCGACGTAGCAAAGGTGCAGAGTTCGGAGATCTTAGAAGAACATATCGAGGATAGAAAGAAGACATCAGCGTTCAGAAGTCTAGGGTGTCTAGATCGTTTCCTCGCGCTATGGATCTTTCTAGCAATGGCTGTTGGCATCATCTTGGGCAATTTCGTGCCGAGCACAGCTCCGACACTACATAAAGGAAAGTTTATGGATGTTTCGATACCGATCGGTAGGTTTGCATTTCCTTATTTCACACGTCATCCACTCCTGGGGTATGCCTTCACTAACGTTGAAACAGCTGTCGGTCTGCTGGTTATGATGTACCCAATCCTGTGTAAAGTTCGATTCGAGGCTTTGCATCTTGTATTTCGCAAGAAGGATATCTGGATGCAGATTCTGTTTAGTGTTGTAGTCAATTGGGTCGTGGCCCCGCTGCTCATGGTAAGGCTGCGATCCATAGCCATATCAAAAATCTATTGTTAACAACTAGGCAGCTCGGTTTATCATGGGCATTCCTTCCCGACAAAGGAGGTCTCCGAGAAGGGCTGATCCTCGTTGGTCTGGCTCGCTGCATCGCTATGGTATTTCTTGCCCTCCTCGAGTTGACTCATCTCACACTAACCACCCACGAGGTTCTTATATGGACAGGCCTAGCCGGTGGCGACGACGAATACTGCGCCATTCTCGTCGCAATCAACTCCCTCCTCCAGATAGTTCTCTATGCCCCTCTTGCTCTCTTATTCATAAAGGTAATCAGCGGCGAAGAGGGAGCCATGGACATCGAGTACGCAACTGTCGCGAAGTCCGTTGCGGTCTTCCTCGGTATCCCATTAGCAGCGGCAATCCTAACCCGTTTCATGCTCCGAAATCTTGTAAGCGCACCTTGGTACGAGCGTGTCTTCCTTAAGTGGGCAGCGCCGTGGTCACTGATAGGACTTCTTTTCACGATCCTCATCTTGTTCGCGTCACAAGGACGACAAGTCGTGCACCAAATCGTTTCAGTGGTACGAGTAGCCGCGCCGCTGATCTTGTATTTCGCCATCGTCTTCTTCGCTACGTTGCTCGTGACATATAGATTGGGATTCGGCTATAAGCTAGCTGCGACGCAGAGTTTTACGGCTGCGAGCAATAACTTCGAACTGGCTATTGCCGTGGCGGTAGCTACGTATGGACCAGATTCGGATCAGGCTCTCGCCTGCACGGTTGGCCCATTGATCGAGGTTCCGGTTTTGTTGGGCTTGGTGTATGTGGTCAAGCAGATTGGGAAGAGAAGGGGGTGGAAGGATTAGTTGACTGGTGATTCCCTGGTAGTCTAAGATAACAAGCAGACTGCTTTTGTCTCCCCTCATATCACTACACAAGAGTACGTATGAAGTAGAGAAAGAAGATATAGCAAGGGGGCCATCCTAGAAAGCCCAAAGTTGAGTAATTTGAGAGAGAAACGACAGGACTAAAGGAGATCGTTGATAATTGCTACATAAATTTAGACTCAAGTTTTTGGCACAACTTTTGGCACGGTTTCATGACAGAAGAATTATTTGAACTTTCACAAAAATACACATGCCACGAGGACGACACCCGGCGAAATGATGTTTGTTTCAGTAAACAAGATGCATATAGACAGACCGTAAGAACTCCAACGCTATGCATCGAAACATAAAATAAACAAAACATAAACCAAAAAATCATTCGTCACTATCAGAATCTGCCACCACCCTCCTTCTCCTTCTATGCTGTGCCTGGAAGAGGAGTCCTTCCTCCTCATCGGAATCACTCCGGACAGAAACCTTCGATGCCGGCTCGGCCTTCTTCCCCACCAAAGTTTGCAGATCAGGCATATCATCGTCTTCATCTTGAGTATTGGCGAACTGGGTAGGCACGAAGAATGGCTTTAGAGTTTGTTCGAATCGAGGCGGTGTATTTGACGATCTTCTCATTCCAGGTCTCCTGTGACTAGAGGGAAGTTGAGTCCCATCTGCGATGAAATCCTGAAGGCTACCAAGATCAGAATCATCCTCCGAACGGTCTTCGCTATGTATGATGTCCCCAAGTCCTTCGCTATCCGAGCAGAACCCATCTCTGACCCGCTGCGCTCGCCGTGCTGAAGATGAAGGATCATTGTCATCGCTGTCGCTCCCGATGTCGCAAAGAACCATGGCAGCCTTCGGCGGCGGCTGTGTTTTTGCTAGTGCAGGCTCTCGAAACTGCACAGGAGGTTTCGACGCCTTCACTTGATCTTCAATCAGGCATGGCGGGTCCCAAAAACTTCTTGATGGCTCAACATCCCCGAACGGCTTCACATAACGGTCTTCCACACTCTGGGATTTCGCTAGCGTCCTGAAAAGAGTCACACATCTCAATGTATGATGACCATGTGGGACATTTACAGCAGGTCCGAGTGATCTTTGAGCAGAGGTATGAGAACACAAATCAGGAACACTAACCTCCTGCGATTCGTTCCCGCAGACGTTGATGTATCGATCCACAAATTCTTTTTCTTCTGTGGAATCGAGAAAAACCGATTCCGGAAGCAGCAAAGGAGCTAGGATGTTCTTCGGCGCCTCCTGCGTTTGTTTCGCTGTAATCCCAAAATCTTCGAGAGGTCCGCCTCTCCCTGTCAACTTTGAGGCTTTTCGGAATCCTGTTTCTACGTCATCTGGCATGTGAAATTTCTTCGCTGGCTTCTTCCTCCCCTTTGTCGCGCGGCGCTTGGGTTCTGGTAATCTTTCAGGGTCTTGAGTGTTCTCGAATGGAATTTCTATCTTTCTCTTATCCACGACTGGCGTAATGTCCCTCGGGACGATGCGAACAGAGAGATCGTGCCGGAATTCAAATCGTTCTCCTGAGCTGATCATCTTCTGCATCTGCTCGTAATTGTCTTTGGCCTTAGCAAACGCATCTTCTTCCTTTCCACGCATCAAAAGTAGAACAATGTGGCCAGCTCTTTTCCTCCCGGTTCGTCCCATTCGCTGCAGCATGCGTATCGGAGAGCAGGATGCATCGAAGCAAACAATCAAATCAACCTGACCGATATCCAGACCTTCTTCACCGATCGAAGTGGCAACAAGCACATTGAACTTTCCAGCCTTGAATGCATCTATAGTCTCCTGCTGCTTGGTTTGATTCATTCCTTCGGAGCGTTTCGAATCTGCCTGTCCAACAAAGACGGAAGACCGGATCATGGGCCCATGTTTATTCAGAACTCGACATATCTCCTCAGCACTATCTCGAAACTCCGCAAACACAATTGCCCTAGTGCTCGACGGAGGAGCATCTTCACCCAGCCTGCCCTCCCCTGCGTCCAGGAAATGGTTGAGAATGGTATCGCAGAGGTACGTGAGTTTTGGGTGGCCGACAAAATCATCCTTACTGAGCCATAAACGGATCCGATCCATCATCTTCACAAAGTCAGGGCTCTGGATGACCTGGCTCTTGTATTTCGATGGCCTTCTGCCATCTTCTACCTCCGTCCGAAATGCATTGATCACCTGATAGAATGGCCCGATGCCGTGAAAGTTGAGAAGCTTGATGCTATGAGCAAGACTCGAAAGAATAGCGAACAGGGCGATCATCATGCCCTTTAGTCCTATGTTGGCATTTCTGCCTGCGTCTGCCATCCACCTCGTTCGTGCCTGCAATAATCCAAAGGTAGTTAGGGACATAGGATCTTTGTTGTAGTAAGCATTTTGTGCGCATAGCTGGTTCAAGAGTGGCTGGAGTGCTTTCGAAAATAGCTCTTTCACCATGATGATCTCATCTGACGGATCGATGATTACCTGGTCGATGTTCCGCCGGTGGACGAATTGTTGAATATCTATGGACTCCTCAGTGCGAATCTCGACCTTTGAAATTTCCAAATTGTCGATTACCTCCTGAATAGCCTCAACGCTGGCACCAGGAGTCGCGGTCAAGGCGAGTACTCGGAAACTTTGGTTAAAGCGACGTAAGAAAGTGACGACTGTGCAGTATGCATATTTTCCAGTTGCTCGATGTGCTTCATCTACGACTAGAAGAGCTATCTTTTTAGGATCTGCGATTCCGCTTGTCAGATCATTGTGTAAAGTTTGCGGTGTCATGAAGAAGACTCGCTTCACATTCCATTCCTCAGCTCGTAAAGCCGGTGGTTGCTCGCCTGTAAGCATTGTTGTCTGGGACCTGGGTATACCAACAATGCTGAAGCAGGCTTTTACTTGCTGAGCAACCAAAGGCTTTGTTGGAGCAACAAATACTATCTGGGCATCTTTGGTCCAGCGAAAAAAATTGTACATGATTGTTGCTGCGATAAACGTTTTCCCAAGACCGGTAGGGAGCGCAACCAAAAGATTATTGAATAGGCCATGCTTGACGATACTGAATTGGTAGTCTCGAATGTTACCCAGGTTGGTCGGATACACCCATGTCTTCAAGGCTTCCCGGTCTAGTGCATGTTGGGTAGGAGCCTCCGGTGGCTTGTCAACTCTGAAGCTAAAGGCCTTTTTTGCCTGTGATGCTGGAGCCTCATACGAAGCTCGGCCACCAAATAACGTCGTTTGACGAAGTCCCTGCTGCGGAGCATCAAGCCGTTGGCTTCGAAAACCCCCGCCTTGACTCCCATGGGCAGATGATGAGCTGATGAAGGTAGGCTCTTTTGATGCTGCATCGTATTCTGGAGAGGAAAAGGCATCGGATGGAAGATCGTCTAGTTCTCGACTGTAATCATGATCTGTTAAGGGGTTATTTTTCCACCCCTGTTGCTGTGCACGATCATCATGCAAAGGATTGCTGGTTCGTTTTTGAAAGTAGTTGACTGAAGGTATCAATCGCTTCGGAGCTGTAGAGAATACCGGCTTCGGCGGTGGTGCTGGTCTCGGTTTAATATATATCGGCCCCCGAATCCTCCATGGACTAGAACTAGGGAGTGCTTCTGCTTGGGTGGCGCCGACAATCTTAGCGGCCGGTACATCCCTCTCAGCAATGTGAATACGATATTTCTTCTTCCTCTTATCATCTTCCTCATTACCGGAATGGCCACTCTCATTGGAATCGTGTGATCTGCGCTGTCGTTTCTGAGGTCGAGAAGAGCTAAGTAGTGGTGGCAGTGTCTGAGAGGGCTGATTGAAAGCCCCAATCAAGTCTTCATCAGCTATCCCATCGTATTCGTCTTGGTCATCGTCCATTGTGACGGTAAATGCTGAGACTCAGCTCACATGTTAGGTAAAAACAAAAATAGGTGGTTACGCGGTTAGTCGCGTTGGCAGTTCCCGCGGTGACGCGTAGCCTATCCATATCACGTGCTACAAAGCCGAAGGGGTGCGAACGTTCAGCTTGACAGACATCGACTTGATCTCAATGCTTAAGACTGATTTGAGAGTTACCAGAAGCCTGACATCGGAATTTTCGGGCTTCAAAAAGTGCTCTTTGTGTTACCGGGCCGGGATTCACAGGACAATGAAACGGGTTATTTCGTGAATATGCTCGCTAAACTATGCTATATATTAAAATCCGCGTCCGGGGCGCTTCGATACAGGCCTCTTTACAGCACCATGAGATGCAACCTTCTTTACGATCGCTGCTGTTGGCACTCTGGCTGTCTTCAGACTCTCAGCTTCTATCCTTTTCTCCTCCCGCATCTTATCCTCGGCCATCTGAGTTTCTATCTCCATCTTCTTATTGAACTCAGTCTCCGTCACACGCTTTTCGCGTGCTGAATAGCCCTTTTCCTTGATCGAATAGAAGACGCCTCCTAAATCGGCAAGCCACTTGGGATCAACTGAAGTTACCGTTGACATATATTCCTTCGAGGTCAAAATAAGTTCGTGGTAGACGACATAGTCGGGGAGATATCCCAGGCCATACAAGGCACTCGTGGGGTGCAGCTGGACGGTCACACTGGTCCTCAAATTGACATACTCGCCGATGCCTTTGACTTTTGCTGCTTGGTGATAATAGCCAGAGCAAATACACTTTCGTATAACATCCCAATCCGTACCACAACTGATCATACTCATCTTCTGCATCTTCATAATGTCCCCGAGCTGATCTCGTATTTCTTTTGCACGGCGCAAAGATTTCGGGTGCAGGAAGTGACGAGTACACCAAGCGTCGGAATATCCATTTGATTTCCATTGTGAATAGACGTGGAGAAACGTCAAGTGGTCTGATTCGGGAACGAAGAACTTCTCTCGAGCAGCGTCGGATTCTTCAATACGTTCCTTAGGTCTGTAAAAGACACTAGGAACGCTGAGCATGGATACGATAGTTAGCACCTCTTCGCTGCAGCCATAATCCTCAGAAGTGATGAGAAGCTTTGCCAAAGATGGATCCATAGGGAAAGCAGTCATTTTTCTGCCGACTTCGGTCAGATCGCCAATATTGTTCAGAGCTCCTAGGGCCCAAAGATCAAAGAGAGATGTCGTGATAGTGTCCTGTGGAGGAGGATCCATGAAATCGAAATCTAGCAAATCCTTGACGCCTAAGGATTTCAAAAGCAGGACAGTATTAGCGAGATTGGTACGTTGGATCTCGGGGATCGTTTGAATGTACATCTCGTCCTTGAAAGCAGCTTCCGTGAAAAGGTGGTAGGCCTTTCCAGGTCCAGTTCGACCAGCACGACCAGCTCTTTGTGAGGCATTGGCCTGCGAGATAGGTGTAATCTGGAGCGTATCCATACCCATTCTCGGATTGTAAACCTTGAGTTTTGAGTAACCAGCATCAACCACATACATGATCCCGTCCACAGTTAGACTGGTCTCGGCAATATTTGTGGCTACGATAACTTTTCGGACCCCAGGGGCAGCTTTATCAAAAATCTTTGCTTGGAGGTCTGCTGGCATCTGACTGTAGATTGGAAGGATACTGAGTTTTGGTGGATCGTTGAGAGCATTCAGACGTTCCTGAACCAGCTCGCAGGTTACCTCAATATCTTCTTGCCCAGTCATGAATACCAAGATATCTCCAGCACCCTGTGATACGTGAATGGCTAAGACTTGTTGGACAGCCTGGTCAACATAGTCCTCAACAGGCGACCGGTGATACATGATATCGACTGGAAAGGTTCGGCCAGGAATGAAAAACTCGGGTGCCCCTCCATAAAAGTCGGAAAATCGTTTCGAATTCATGGTGGCAGACGTTACGATAAGCTTGAGATCACGACGTCGGGCAAGAACCTTCTTGAACAAGCCCATAAGAACATCAGTGTTCAGTGCTCTCTCATGAGCTTCGTCCATGATGACGCAAGAGTAACGGTCAAGATCAGGCTCATTGAGCGATTCTCTTAGTAGGACGCCATCTGTCATATACTTGATCGATGTCTCTCGGCTCGTGCAGTCTTCAAACCGAATGGCATAGCCAACAGTACCACCAAGCTTACATTCCATTTCCTCGCTGACTCGCTTGGCTACACTCATAGCTGCAACTCGTCGCGGCTGTGTACATCCAATCAATCCGAGCTTGGCATATCCGTCTTCATATAAGAATTGGGTGAGTTGCGTCGTTTTGCCAGAGCCTGTCTCGCCGACAACGATTACAACCTGGTTGTCTCTGATGACCCTAAGGAGGTCTTCGCGAACAGCAAAAGCTGGGAGAAATTCTCTCTGTTCCTTCAAAGATTTGCTCTGACTGAAGTTGCTGGCCCCCTCATTCTTTTTCATGTGTTGCTCAAATTTGCTATTGCCCTGGAGTTCCACTTCGCCTGGTACAGGTGCAGCACTGTCCCCTTCGTCCTCCTTTACACCCATCAAATTTCCCAGAGCAGTACCAGCCATATTCGTAGCCTCCTGGGCCTGCTTCTGCCGTTCTTTTTGCTGTCTTTTTTCTTTCACAACTTTGCTGCCCTTTCGACTGAAAACTGCCATGTCGCTCTGAGCATCTCGAATCGCTGGTACCGGTTCCAATTGCTTAGAGAAAACAGTTCTTCCATCCAAAAAAGGCGGCTTAAGATCATGAACCAGTAAGTGAACCCTGGTTGCCTCTTCGTCGTCTTCAAAATCATCTGCCATGTCACGCCGTTGCGCCACTCCTGATGTGAGCATCCGATTGGTTTCCCAGGCGTCAACATCTTTCTGTTTTTGTGTGGCGCGTGCGCTGATCCGTGGCCCGGATGTCTTCTTCTTCTCTATCTGAGCCGTCTCCTGCTGCTGCTCAGCCCAGGAGTTGTCATAGCTCGCGAAAGGGTTATGCTCATCCTCTCCGAAAACATGACCAAACTCATCCCCGGCATACCAGTCTCTATCTAGAGCCTTGGAGTCCTCTTCGCTGACATATGGCTCTGTGCCTTCAAATTCCTTCTGTCGAGTCGTCCCCAGGTGTCGTGATTGTGAGCGTGGAGTCGATGCGCGGGATCCGTTTCCTATGCGACTTTGAGGTCGCAATGAACTGGATCCCGCTGGCCCATTACGATTTTCTGATGGTCTAGCGGGAATTGCGAATCTGTCATCAGACCTTAAAGGATTAAATTCCAGCCTCCGTCGTTTTGGGCTCGCTTCGCCATCGGTTTCTCTTGCCATCTTGTTAGGTTGAGGCTGTTGACATTGTAGCTTCGTGAGCTTTGGAAATACTGTGGCTAGGACAGCGGCCGCTAGTCCCATATATCATATCTTATCGGTACTATCTGAAAATCCCGCCAGAAAATTTCCGCGAGGCTGACAATCAGCACGCTGGATCTAATCCTCGTATTAAATCCTCTCTTCACAATGTCCATAATAACAGCTACAACATGGGTCCCTCGAGGGTTTGCTGCCCCATTCCCAAATAAGTACACCTTCGATGAGGAAGAATTCCAGCGCATCGCAGAGCTTGCGAAGCTTCAACTCGACGATGCCAATAAGGAATTGGAGGGTGCGCGTAATGAAGCTTCCGGCGAGAGTTGTCAGGATGTGGTGGAAGAAGATGACAGATCAGATGATGAGGCTCCTACAGAGACAATCAAATCAAAAGGGTGAGACTGTTTAGTTATGTTTTGGTTAACCATCATTGACTTTTGTCCAGAGACGAAGATGACGACCTGAAAGAGTATGACTTGGACAATTACGACGACGACGACGACGACGAAGATGAAGATAAGGCCGGAGACGGTGCCGGAATGGGCATGTTTGGAAATGTCAAATCGCTAGCCTACCACAAATCGAATGAAGATGATCCTTACATCACCATGAAAGAGAACGAAGAGGATGACGAGGACCGTGAGGAACTCCAAATACTAGCGACAGACAACATGCTTCTGGCAGCAAAAATCGAGGACGAGGTAGCACATCTCGAGGTATATGTCTACGAGGACGGTGCCGAAAATCTATACGTACATCACGACATCATGCTACCAGCAATCCCTCTATGTTTAGAATGGCTGGATCTCCCGGTAGGGAAGACTAATATGGACCAGGGCTCGAGAGCGAATTTCGTGGCTGTGGGTACATTCGATCCTGATATCGAAATCTGGGATCTGGACACCATCGATTGCATGTACCCGAACGCCATTCTTGGACGAGCCGGGGAGAATAGTAATGCCGGTGCAGAGGATCTCAAGAAGAAGAAGAAGAAGAAGAAGAAGTCGAAGCTGTCCAATGACAATTACCATGTAGATTCAGTTCTTTCCCTTGCAGCAAACAGACATCATCGAAATTTACTGGCCTCGTCTTCTGCGGACAAGACCGTAAAACTTTGGGATCTGAATACTACCAAATGCGCTAAATCATACAATTATCATACTGACAAAGTCTGTTCGCTGGCGTGGCATCCAAAGGAGACAACAGTCCTGTTAAGTGGTAGCTACGACCGGACTGTTGTAGCTGCGGATATGAGAGCTCCAGATGCTAAAGCCCCAACCTGGGGAGTCGAAAGTGATGTCGAAACCGTTCGCTGGAACCCACACGACCCGAACTTCTTCTATGTATCGACAGAGAGTGGCATTATCCACTACCACGATATTCGCAAGGCGCCTTCGAATCCAGCAGCAAGTAAGCCCGTCTGGATTCTTCAAGCACACGACGAGTCGGTCTCGGCTTTCGATATCAATCCTGTCATTCCTGGATTCATGGCTACTGGGTCTACAGACAGACATGTCAAGCTGTGGAACATACAGCCCTCAGGGCCTTCAATGGTGGTATCTCGAGACCTTGATGTAGGGAAAGTGTTCTCGACCACCTTCGCACCGGATGTGGAAGTAGGATTTAGATTAGCAGTGGCAGGTAGCAAAGGTCTCGTTCAAGTCTGGGTATGGATTCACCTCGACATCACCCAGGCAATTGCTGACACAGAAATGTAGGATACTTCTACGAATGCGGCAGTCAGACGAGCTTTTGCGGACAAAGTCACACCTGTTCAAGGAGAGATTAAGGAGAGGCTTGTCGGTGTCGATAATGACAGCAGTGAATCCGAATCTGGAGAAGAGCCTGAGGCTGGAGAAAACAACGGTGGCGAAGGCTGGGAATCAATGGACGAGGATTGAAGTGACTAGAGGAGGTATTGAATTGACGGAACTAGAATGTGCGTTTGTGCTCCGAACGCTCTCTTCGATGTTCGACATCACCTTCTACAACGTCCGCCCTCACAGTGCCTATGGCTCTCGGATCGAAAGTAGGGGCCTGCTGTTGAGAGTTCCAGCGATCAAATTGGCGCGTCGCTGCTGAACACTGTAGACAACATGCTCTCGGCATCGATTTCGAATTTATGTTGTCACAACTTACAACCTGGTGGTAGGATGTATTGATGAGACGAACGATGAAAACCCCACTACGCTTAACGCACTGATAAGATGCGTTCAAAGTCTGATTAGTCCATTTTGTTTTTGGCTCAACACGGATATGCGTCATCCGTATCGCAAGTGCAACTCGGAGTCATGGCCCAGCACTTTCACCGCCGGTGAAGTTGCTGTGTGTTACCACTGTCTATTTCCTGCTGTCTTCTCGGGCATCTTCACTTGTGTTTTGGTGGTTTGGCTCATCCCTGCAGAAGATAACACAATCTTGGTGCAAGATCTTGCTCTTCTTTTCCTAAGCCGAGTCCACATTCCTCTAATGGCATCCCCTACTCGGACTTGTTTCGTATCCCTGGGAACTTGGCGCGCGCAATCCAGGTGCTAGGGGTGCGACATCCCAAGGTTCAATGATCGTCTCTTCTCTTGAAACGTGAAACATCGGACGGCCCACCAATGACAGCTCCTATGGCCAGCCTGCCCATGTTAGCCCCGACAGTGAGACCCTGTCCGCCTAGCCGCCGGTCTCAGGAGAAACAAAAGAAAGCACTTTGGGGGAGGGGTAAGCAGATGCTGATACTCTACTGTAAGAGTAAGACGCAAAACATTTCCGCGTCGATTCCCTTTCCTGGCATGCTCCGTAAAGCTAGACATGCAAGCACTACAGGATATACGAGTAGCAGCGCTGTACGAGTAGCGTGGAACGAAACGCGCACAGCTCTGGCAGAGCGGCTAGAGAGCAAGACGCAAATCATCATCGGCCAGGGCCGGGCGAACAGACGATTAGGCAGAACCGAGTCGAGGAGGCACGGGAACGCGAGGTAGGTGTGGAATGGAGTGATATGGAGTCGATGTCAAAGCTCCCCGGACGATGCAGACGGAAAGGAGCCAAAGCAGAAGCGGAACCTCATTGAACAGGAACGGAATCACCGTCTCTCTCCAGCAAGTCGAGATCGGCCAACAAGAAGCCGGTCGATCAGCTTTGAAGAAGCGCCAAGGGCAGAGCGGGGGAAAAGGGGGAGAAGGGGAAGAGACGGTCATTACCCTCTCTGTAGAGGACTGTGGGCAAGGTTTTGCAGTCGAGCCCGTGTCCAGACACTTAGCTGCCTACCAGTACATCTTCTCGGGACTCTCTCTCGCGCTCTCTCCTCGTAGTCCATTTTATTCAGTAGGCTGCAGATGTGGGCATATCCTTCGTACCGACTTTGACCAAGCCAGAACTCACTTGAACATACTCCTGGGAATTCAAGGTCCACGTTTGCGGCCCACTGGAAAAAGGGAGTATCTTGCCTAAGGTTTAAGGTACAAGGTGGCCCTTGCAGCGACTCTAGCTGCCCAGCTGCCTAGCTGCATACCTTAAACACCACTGCGGCGCCCAGTATTTTGGCCTCGTAAAATCTCCTTCCCTCCCTTCCATGCCAGCTCGCTCTCGCAGCATCAGTCATTCAATCAATCCCTGAATCAGTCCATCTCTCAATGAATCGACCCGGTCGTCGAACCCTTCCCGCATCACATTCGCTCATTTCGAACCTGGTTGTTTGAACGCTCCTTTTCAACAATCTTTCGG
>JAENRP010000003.1:114270-139846 GCA_024741835.1 Diplocarpon mali
ATCTCAGCAGCGCAAGAAATCCATCAATTTCCACCCAACGGACAGCGTCCGGGCCAATATCACTTCGCTCAGTGCAACCGCTCCGCCGAACGAACGAAATCAATACGACACGCAATATTCCACGCCGTACATCTTACATTCCACACATACCTTGGACTCTAACTGGACTCGACAATTCCCCCATCCCAATCCGCCCCCGGATTCGTGTCTTGTGGTACGATCGACTGCGACCCCTCACCTCGTCTCGCCCAACCGCTCCGATACAAAAGATTCACCTGGAAATCTCTGTAATTCGCAAGCCCCTGGTCGGCTCCGAATAAAGCACCACCTCCACCTGAACAGGCAGGACTTGTTGCCGAAGGCTGCCATCTCCCCCCAGGTATATCTGCTGGAGCCCACTTGCGAGTCGATAATCTCGATTGTTGGGAAAAGGAAAACGCATCCTACCTTCCACCTCCCGTCTACTTGGCAAAATGTCTCTCACAAAGGCTTTCACCAAACGGGGCACCAAGTCCAAATCCCCACTGGGCCATATGAAGATTTCGGCGCCCTTGGAACTGATCTCCACGACCAACATGCTATCATACAACGCACCGGATATTTATCCGAGCAGCGGTGCCTCGAGATCCTCTCAATCCGGAGACGAGTCAGATAGGTCGCCTTTGGATGTGTCGACTCCCATGACTTCTCCAGACAATTCCTCGATGGAGTGTTCGCCCATAACGCCAGAGTCAGAGCATCTGTCTGGCTACTTCGGTGCATCTTCGGGGAGAACAATTCCTCCTGGTAAAGAGGCTCCCATCATTCCGCAACGATCGCCCTCCCACACCAAAAAGCTCAGTGTCGAGAGGTCAAACTCCAGAATAACTGCTTCGCGGAAAGGCAGCACGCCAAGTGTTCAACCCTACAGCAGCGTGTTCAATACGAATTTCGATACTTCCGAACAAAAACATCACCCTTTCGGCAACGAGCTCGCTCAGGTCACGGAGATAGCCGAGGACTATGGCATCACGAGGGAGACACTGGCAGTGATTGACGAGGAAGAGCATTACTTGATCTCTCATGGTCTGTTGAAATTCGGCGCCGATGATTACATGAGCGAGATTCACGGCCTGTTTCTCAACACATTCGGCCCAGCCAACCCAGCCATGTCGTCGAAGTGGATTTAGTGGGGCCGGTTTCCAACTTGTCCACGGAGACTTCATCTCTGCGCCTTTATTTTTTGTACATACTGGTAATTTGGACAAGCGTCCTTCTTTCTTACACTCCTTCAAAACTCGGTTATCGAAGTTCTTTGTCTGGCTTTGCGAAAAGGGGGCGAGGAGTTTCGGGCTGGGAAGAGCAGTTATGGCAGTACCCCGTGCTGGGGATTTTTGGCTGCTACACACTCATTTTTCAACATTTGATAAGCACGCTCCCTACGGTAGCCTTTGTGTGCAGAAGAGATGAAAGCTAGACGCAGGCAATGTGGGCTCACCCAGTAAATCTCACACACTAAAGCAATACAAAATCATACAAATCAATTCATTGCCTATCAATACACATAAGTATAGTTGGCTTTCCATTGGGAGCAGACCGGAGAAATTTCAGGCTATTTACATAGAAAACTGCGCGTCTCCTTCCTGGATGATTTCCACGTTGAAGACATCAATCTGAACGCAAGATGCTTCCGGTCCGCACCCAAACCGCCGCTATCCAACCTCACTACCGCAAATCATTACCCGGTCTCCGGGTTTCTTTCCCAGTCTACCACCACTACCCGCGATTTGCCTACTTCGGTCGGCGGATTAAGGAGAACCCACCGAATGGTGCCCCACTACCGGGCAAAGAAGAATATACTTTGGTAAATCAATGTGCTACGAGGTAGGAAAGGGAAAAGCCGAGTGGCTGGGAAAATTGCCCGATGCGTGATCATATCCACCGTACCAGGGATGGATAAGGCCAAGTAGTATCCTTTGTGGACTAATATATTACTCTATATATTACTCTACCCAGTATACTTCGGTAAGATTTAATCCTTCTAGCTCAAAGAGTCCATTTTAAGTGTTAAAGCATTTCGGCGCACTTTCGCTTGCTCTTTCTAAGCCGTCGGCGCAGGTGGAGAATCTCTTAATTTCCCGTGGGGTTCGCCTAGGCACACATATAGTAAAGATATCGCATACCAATCCACCCAAGCTGCTTCTGCTCGTTCTGCTATCGTGTAAAGCTGGTTGGCTAGCTTAGAGAGAGGGAAGGTCGTGTGGAGTTTGTTGTTTGTGAAATCGGCATGAGGGAAGAGTTTGTGGTGATGGTGTTGAGTATGGTAGTTGGATTCTCGAGAGTTTGTATAACATGTTTCTTATGATGATATCTTTGAAAACATTGAGTGTTATAACTGCATGACAGGAAAAAGGTTGGGTGCGGGTGTGTGTGCCTTACGGCCTCACGCCATTTTAATCGATTCCGCATTTGCTGCCCTGGCTCTGGTCCACTGTACCAAGTCGAGCCGGGCTGTTTTGCAGTTACAGCTATTACCCGAGGGGGGTTGAATACGTATACATCGTCGCAGGCCAAACCAACGCCACATGAAAGTATAATATACCCACCCTGATAGACCCACTTCGAAACTTCCCCGCGAGTGAGCGCTAATGTGGTGTTTGTTAGGAGTTTGGCCTGCGACGAAGTAAATCCCCCCTTTGAGCTGGTTTGGGGAATCACAAGATGGCCTTATCTCGAAAAACTTAAGGCGGAGAAGATAACCTCGGGCTTGTCATGTTTGGCAAGTGGATCTGAAGAGGAGGGGCTGCTTCAAGCGCGCTCTGCTTGAGGTGAAGCTTGATACTTGTTTATATCGAAAGGAAATAAATGAAATCAGCCACATGGTCAGAATATATTCAAAGTCTCTTTATTCGTGGCACTTGGAAAGAGAGCGAATCTGATACCGAAAGTCACTGGCGCTGATAGGCGCTGCAAAAACAGCTCTATCATGCAAGATGGGAGGGCTTGTCAAACCCAGGCCTGACTCCAAGTAACAGAGAGACTGGGCAAGAAACATTGCAGAAGCGAGAGAACTAAGCAAGCTCAACAATCATTATATGAAAGTATACCTTCCTTGGCCTTGTAAACGCGTGTTAAACCAACCTTGAAGGCACGCTAATGTGGTGTTTGTTTAGCCTGCGACGACAAGCAAACACCATATGAAAGTGTAATTTAACGTTACAACCCCACCCTAACACCCCTTCAACTATACTTTCCTGTAGTATCTGCTTGGCCCGCGTTGAAGTCGTAAAATCCACTAAAAATCCACCATTGTACGCACGCCAATGTGTACTTAGTATCATGGGTAAATAATGTACAATTCTAGGCCGTGCACACTAGATACTTGGCGAATCGTTATAGATAAATCATTGGCTGTACCCCCTGTATATGAGCCCTGTTAATGGAAACCGGTAGAATTACGCACAGACAGCACTTGTACATTATTTCAGGCATGTACTAAGTAGTTTGTCTCGCCTGCGACGAAGTATGAGGAGGTCAGCGCTGATAAGATGATTGGAGCTAAGTCTTCTGTTGCTTTTGTACTAAGACATCAGTACACAGTTCCTGAAAGAAGAGGGAAAAAGCCATTTTCTGAAGAGGTAGATCACCCCTAGAACGAATAGAGGTTTCTCTACTTGCTTTTGAGGCTTGCCATCTACGGTATAGGCTGAACTGAACTCAATCATGGTGGTACGAATTGGGGTAGGAATCGTCGTAGTAGTATAGTAGTGGATTGTTCCAGCTGTAATAAGCACTATATGAAACTGGGACTGAACTCTGCAAACCTACTGTTGCATTGGACTTGAGACTAAGGCGGTTATGATTATGCCTGCGACCAAGTATGTATTACTTTGCCGCGAACCGAACAAAAACCATATTAGCATGTGTGTGAGAGTATGTTTTAGCCAGGGTATAGATCGACTGGAAAGTAGGTAGGAATTCCCAGAAATTCGACTACCTGAATGCGACAAATCCTAGGGTTTAGATGAAAAACTCAAGTTTTCCAGATTTGCAAGCTTTACATTAAGTATCTCAAATTTCTTTCTCAAAATCTCTTTCACCAAGTACGATGAGCCAGGTTTCTAGCTATTCAGCTTCTAACTTTTGATGATCAGAAGTATATTGTTTTCACCCCCAGCGGTGTGGAAAGCTATTATGTGGGTTTTCGGATCCACGGTGCAGAGGTACTCAACCTACCAGGAGAAAATCTTTCACACCGCTTTCACGAAGCATAGCGAGTAGCAGTGTATCGTCATGGCGCTTTCTAATTATGTGAATCAGCCGTCTACCTTTGCTCGGTATAAGCGGCGTGATGGATTTCCCCTGGCACCTCTGTAGTCTAAAATAAAAAGAGAGTACTATGCAGTCTCGGCCTACTAAATGCAAGTTAGGTAAGTTGCGGGAAAACTGGAGCCGAACTGGAGCCGGTGTAGGTTGCCTTCAAGACGACGTAGCTACAGTAGTAATAATACTTTGTTGCAGGCCAAACACATCAGCGCACCGCTTGGAGCAGCTTAAAGTGCGTCTATAAGATCAGACATACTTGCATATAATGTATGTTTGGCGCGTGCAGAAGTATCAACAGAATCAAGCTCTATATAGTAGTTACTCTCTTCTATGTAGAGCTTTCTATACTTACCCTAGTCGTAATTCCAGGCTAGGATTTAGGTCTAGCTTTATACCATGCAAAAGCATTTAAACAACTTAGAGGTAGAGTCTTCCTGGTACATATTACTTTGAACATCACGAGCTGCCAAAGTATACATCCAATACCTAGATGAAGGAATAGAGCATAGTAAACCGCTGTAGACACGTAGAAAAATCTTCTTCGGGCTTGAGGAGGGATGCTGATTGTAGGGGCTAACACGCAGTGAGCCTTTACTTTCTACGTCGAAATCCTACATCCTACGACGATAACTGTACCTCTAACGGCGAACATGACGCCGATCAAAGGCTTGAGTGCGAACCAAAATAATCTAAGGATGTAGATACAGGTCAGAGAATCCGAAGGCGAGGTGCTTCGGCTATGACAGCTGTGGACAATAGAAAAGTCACGTGTACAGTGTGTATATGGGATTGTTATTAAGCTACTACGTCTAAGGTAGGTAGATGGCTATCTTGGGAAGGTTTGATATTGCTGATTTCAGCATAAGAGCATATCCCAAAAGAGATACCAGAGGGGTTTTTCACACCGCCCACACTGAGGAGGAGAAAACGGCAAAATTTAATAGTCACCTCATACTCACGAGGGTACCTCGAAGTAGAAAGGCGCAATGCGATATTCTGCCACGCAAAGCGGTGTGAGAGCTTGCCTCTTGTTCTAAGCATAATTTAATTTGGCCTGAGGCAAACTCTAGGCTCTCGGAAATCTACCCTGTCCTGCTTTGGAAATTTCTTGCTTTGAATCCCTACATTGATGTACATGCCCAAACCGCAGCGAAACTTACTCTCGGCAAGAATCAACACACTGTGGTACATGAAATGTCTTCGACATCCAAAGGGATATCTAGTTTCAGCTCAGTAAGCTTCCCCCGCATCTGCTCTCTACCATTTCCATCTACCTTACGAGCAGTGTTTCACCAGCTTGACCACGAGCGAAGAGCATACAATGATGAGATCTCCCATAAATAATCTTCAGGAAGAGCCGGAAAAGGCAGGCGTCACATTTCAGGCGACCGTGTTGGCATCGCCACATGCAGCGGGCTCGTCGTGGCGTCAGCGGTGCTTAGACTATTCGGGTTTCTGAAGTTCCAACTGCTTCTCCTCCAGCTTCGGTTGCACACCTGTTTTGGCTCATATGCTAACGCGAACCCAGTTTAGGATCATTGGAGGCTGAGCCATTGGCAGGAGATGCGGTTTGTGGCGGGATGTCGACGGTGAGGGTCCGAGGCTGGCGTCTCGAGAGACGGGAAGCTGCTGCTATCAAGCCTGGACTTGCAATTCATACAACACTTGGGTTATGGGACAAGGCTGGTCTGCGATTGCAAGACAGTTGCAAGTGCAGGCTGAAGGATTCATTTTCCATGGAGATATCTGTGTCCCCTTGTGGCCAGAGTATGCAACGTAAGTGCTTACGGTGGACGGAAGGGTGAAGTGAGACGCCTTGCTTGATGAGACACAAGTGTAGGATTTCCATTGACTAGATAGTGTATGTGTCACGATCAGCTAACCATGCCGAATTGCTCTGGTTTTCCTTGCATTTTCTTGATGCTACCGCACAGCCGATTTTCTGCGCAACCACGCGCTTGATTCTACCCCAAATGCCCTAGATTTATGCATATTTGCAGACTTGTCATAGTCCCGGCTTCTGGTATCGCAGACTCAAAACGCGATCTGGCCAATCTGTAGTTTGATATTAATATGCATTTCTTGATTTACCACGCATTTCTGATGCCATCTTTCTAGCAGATTTTTTGAACACTCTTCTTGCCTCGATCTCCACGCTACACCTACAACGCCTCTTTGGTGGCCAGCTAGACTCGTTGCAGCTTGTAAACACTGTAGGTAACCCTCACGGCTGATGCCACCCCAAGCTCGGTTGTTCCGACTACCATACACTTGAGGATTTGACCAAGCTTGGGAAGGGCATCTTGCAAAATAATTGCGCTAGGGAGAGACCCGTATATCTGCGGCTCGGGGATAAGCGTCGTGTATGATTCGCGAAGCGCGTCGGTAATAGCTGGCGCTCGCTTAACGGGGTAAACAAGTCGAGGCCTGTGTACATCCCTGGAAATCTATACCAACATCCTGCCGAAAGAGCGGCCACTACAGACAGCCTTGAAAATCACCGTTCTCCATTGATCTTCTTGGATCCACCCGGACTTTGAAATGTTTGCTGCTGAGACAACACGCCAAAAAAATACAACCAATAATAATTATGAATGTATGGACCTAATCAAATATTTTTCCAATGGACGCAATCACTCGGCGCCAGAGAACAAAAGAAAGACCCCTGTAGTCCAGCTATACTGCTTGAAGGTATGGCTTTCCTATACTCTCCAAGGATGCCTAGCTTTCCTTCGGAGAGTCGAACTACTTGTCGTCTACAGGCGATTTTTGTGATTTTCCTGTCTTTCGTTCCAGGAGCCCAACGCCAACACCACACAAGATCGTGGATCCAAGTCTCTTAACAGGTATCTCCAGCGCTGTCACTCTCATCATCGATTTCACTGATCCACCCCCCCAGTGCTTCTCTTTCACTCAAGTCACGGAGTTCGCGAGTGAGACCATGACACTCATGCAAGGCTTGTCCGTCGCCTAACCACTGAAAATCCGTTAGCAGGAATTTTTCACTTGAGCCAGATGCTGTTGATGCATCTCTGGGGCGCTCAAGTCTGCGACCCCGGAGACAGCTACGTACCTGGCAGAGCTTCTTCGCAGCTCTCCCAACTCTTATGCCCAGATCCTCAGTTTCTTCACCAGCCCCGTCTCCGCCACCGCGTGCCCGCCAGTCATCAATACCCTCGCCATCCAGCCCCCGGGCGACGACCTCGCTCCAGGAATATAGGTCTCGCATCCCGCGCACGGCTTCTGCTTCTGCTCGGTGAGGCGCCATATCGTCGCACCTGGCCTTTCTCCACATGTGTGTACTGATAGTAGAGATGTTGTCCATCAGTGAGGCTGGCCTGGCATTACTAGCACCATCTCGTGAGTAGCCGCTGCGAGGAGGTGTATATGGGTGGAAGCGAGCCTGGTTATGACGGTGACGCGGCAGTTGATTGTGTCTGTGGCGAGATGTCGGAAGTAGACTGGCCGCGTACGAAGCCGTTGCATCCAGGCAGGTGTGATAGAGCGTGTTTAGCAGGAAGCAACGCTCCTCGGCAATGTTGAAAGGAGGTCGGATGGTGCTGTCCGAGCTGATGGAGCTCAATACTGAACGTGTTGAAGAGGTCCTCGAAATTGTCATGGGAAAGTCAAAACCGTTTCTGGAGTTATTATTGATTGTTGACGATTGATTTGCGGCTTGCTGGGACTCATGTTGATGGCCCCCCCAGCCTGACGGCCCCGTAGGTCCGTTCAAAAGATCACTGACCGGTAATCGAGCATACGGTCGAGAAGAATTGAAAGCGGCATCTGTAACGTGATTTGTAATATAGCTTTCGATCAACGTTGTGTCTCGAGTGTATGAACAGGCTTCGAATTGAGGGTTGGAGGTTTTGGCTATTCCCAGTTGCATGCCATGGAATTGACTCTGTCTTCGAGATAGAGCCGGAGCTGTCATCTCGATATCCTGAGTTTCTGAAGAAATGCTTCTCAAGCCCAAATGATTAGCAGGAACTGCAAGGTTATTCGCTGGTAGCAAACTTTCTGGGTAGGAAAAAATATCCGGCCTGGGCTCCACAGGGTCCATGGGAGGAAGGAGAATGGCTTGACCTATGCCGCCGTACGAGCGGTCAGGATTGAACTTGGAGACGAAGCTATTTCGAACATCTCCAAAATTGCTGAAGTTGGAAAAAGATGGGCTAGGCCTCTGGTCAAGTGAAGCTATTCTGGCCATGTTTGTCTTTCTGGGAATGATATTTTCGTCATTTATCCACATCTTGTAGACCGATAGCTCTATTGGCAGAGCGAGTACCTGCTATCTCTCCAAACTGCTGGGAATGGCGACTTGATGTGAACAGAGCTCTGAGCAGAGGCAGATTGATCTCTCTTATAAGTACACCACTTGCGCCTCAAAGAACTTAGACTTGCCTAGATTGTAGGAGAAATACTATATCAAAGATGAAACTTCTTACGAATGAAAGTACGGTCAACGAAGAAGACATTTCAGAAGCATAATAAGATAAGCGTGGAACCCGCTCAGATTTTGATTGTCTACCTCTAAGCGTTCCAGATAACTATTCTTCCATCAACGCCACTTGCTGGAAGTTATTAGCATCCTCCCATCAAAAAGCAAGTTCTCAAAAGCACTTACTGCTAAACTTCCTGACAGCTCCACCAGATTCCTCGTAGATACGGATGGTGCTGATTGCATTTTGGTGAACAGTCTTCAACTTGGTATCATCAGTAGTCTTTCCCTTCAAATCCATCTGCTTGAACATGTTGAAAGCCGACTCTTCCCGTGTATCGCCAAGCCCTGGTCTTCCTTTCGATTCCAAAGATCCAGTGAGTTGCCATCCGCCTTCATTACCTTTGAAGCGATATGCCTCGCAATCATAACCCGCAGCGATAACCTCGCTCTCACCATTCCAGATGAGGCTCATGAAAGGCAGTAGCTGAGTGCTGACGCTGACAACAGCCCTCGGTGGTTGATCTGCGCCATTCGGGTACACAATGGTAATACTGCTATCGTGAGCGGCGAATGCGAGGGCATCCCCAGAAGGCGAAAATGACACTGCATGAACCCAGCCAGCAGAATTATTCAAATATTCTCCACAGACAGTGTTAAATGGGAGTCTCTCCCCCCAAACTCCCGGTTCTGGCCTAGCATCTACGCCTTTGATAAAACTCGAGAACACCCTCGCATGAGCATCGGTCGACCCAGCTGCTAGTAGAACAGAGTTCGGATGCCATGACACAGTTGTAATAGTGCTCCGGATAGGCTTCTTGATATGCTTTGACACCCACCAGTCGTTTTCCTCTTCAAAATAGCAAATGGCAATAACCCTAGCTCCTGACCCAACTGCAAACTTAGTTTCGGAAGGAGACCATCGAACAAATGTAGCAGCACGGTTGATACGTAGAAGGACGAGAGTTGGCTTATATCCAGTGGGCGAGGGCTCCCAAACCAAGGCATTCCGGTCTCATTGAAGTTAACATAGCCCAGGCGGATGTGTAGACAACTAACCTTGCGAGCAAGTTACAATCCTACCACTGTTTAACGCAATATCGACACTGGTAACGGTTTTGTCATGACCTTTCAACTCATCCTTGAGCCTGAAACCTGTGCCTGTGCGTCCATAAAGCTCAACACTGGAGTCTCGTGCAACAGCCAATGTCTGCTTGTCGGCGGAGAATGAGTGGTCGGCGATGGGATGATGGAAGAGCTGGTGAACTTCCGGAGACGCCATCTTGATCTGCTGTTACTGATAGGAGGAGCTCTCTACTATCAAAATAGTTCGGTACTAGGAGGTATGGAGACGACGTAGCGGGGTAGGCATATGGTACATGCGTCTGAGGCTAAGTGGGATCGGAGAACAAACGCGCTAAACCTTATTTTATTTATCTTGAAATACTTAGTTACCCACCACCAAGCTCTATTACTGTGTACAGCATACTATCAATCAGACCCTGCACTACCACACTCGCTACTACCGATTTACCCAAGGCGCTGAGGCAGGCATCCTCAAGATGTCGAGAGTGGCTGTAAGCATAAAACTCCTACCTCTTCTACAGCCCAGTTTTTAATCTAGATCGCCAGGATGGAAAGGCCACAGGGCAATCTGCTGCTGTACGCAGAGCAAATGGCAACATCCCCTCATACGCCCCAAACCAATCCCTATACATCACCAACCTCCCCTCGTCGAAAATCCAGAAGTCAGACCTACGCATCTCACTCTACATGCTCTTCTCTACCTACGGTCCCGTCCTCGATGTGGTAGCTCTGCGAACAGCGAAGATGCGCGGCCAAGCGCATGTTGTGTTCCGAGACGTACAAACTGCGACCCAGGCGATGAGAGCGTTGCAAGGATTCGACTTTTTTGGGAAGCAAATTGTTCGTCCGCTCTCTACTTACCTAAAAGTGTCGTTGTTAACGGATTCCTCAATAGCAAATTCAATACGCCAAGTCAAAGTCGGACGTCATCGCGAAGTTAGATGGTACATTCCGGATGCCTTCTGCCGCTGCTGGAGAGGTTACTTCCACCGAGTTACAAAGAAGCGTATTCGATGGCCCACCGGCTTCCTCAAGCGCTCTGGTTACAGGAGGGACTTTGAAGCCACCAACTGCCCCAGGCACGGATCAATCCATGGAGGACGCTAGAAGCCCGACAACGAGTGTTGCTGGCCAGAAGAGGAGGAGAGATGAGAAAAGCGAGCCAGAGGAGGACAGTGAGGGAGATGTTGCCATGGATGAGGATAGCGATGATGATTAGATGGATTGGGTTTGGCGTTCTCAACAGGCGTTTGGAGTTGAAAAAAGACTTGTAAAAATAGTCTAGTATCCACCAATTCTATGAAAAATGCAATATATCGACCATCGCAGAAGCAGAATCGGATCGCGTGTGAACCATGAACTTGGAGCTCATAGTATAGTATGCGACGGTTACTCGACCTGCTCAAAAAATCTATAACTGGCTAGCGATGTGAAGTTCCAAGGTCCTCGCTCAGAATCAATTGTGAGTTTCTGTCACCGCCATTTCTGGTGGTACCCAAAGCCCTACACATCCTCCGACCAGACCAATCCAAAGCATCAGGTAATTTTCCACCGAACAATCAAAGGTCTCCATGGCTTCTTTAGTCTGACAAGGATGGATGAAGAAAGCAGGAACGTGCGTGATCGGATGAGGCTGCAACAAGTGAGCACTTAGTTTTGAGAATTGGGCGTACCAAAGCTCACAGCTGCCGAAATCCCACCAGCAATACCTGCAGCCCGAAGTTTGTTTTGGTACGTGGAAGGCACCAGATAACGGTAGACTGAATCCAGATCGAAAACAGGTTCGCCCATTGGCAGATCGTGTAATGTGAACCAGAGAGTCGGCATCCTGTAGGTTGGGTGAAGGTGTATTTCATATGTGACATATGACTGGTGAGCATACTGGCTATAATGGGGCAGAGCATCAGCATCGCCCATATGAACAACTGAAAGAGTTTCCTAGAGATGAAAGCTACATTAGTCGCAAGAGAACCGGACCTCATAGGAAGAGCAGATCTGACCTGGTCCGCATCCTCCTCTGCAGTATCCAATTCCATGTCAGCATTTTCCCTCGCTTCCTCTTCGTTGCCCAGTCCGCCGCTCCCACCAAGCATCTTGAGGGCTTGCGATAGTTCATCGGCATCATCCGGAGGTTGAAGCAAGCGAAGAATCTCGATGTAAAAATCTCCTGTAGTTGCTACACGCCGAGTTCGTACTTTGAACGACCTTCTTGTGGGACCTAGCTTTGCTCTGACATATTTCTGATCGAAAAAAGCTCCGGCAAGCTCAAATTCTTCTTGGTTGAGAAAAGGCCACTGACGATATTCATCCCGATGGGCCATGGCTTGACCTTGGGGATCTAATCACAACGGCGAGTAGCCGCGGACTTTTAGGGCTACAGAAAAAGGCGATCGATCAACGTCTTAAAGTAAATAGTACTGAAACCAAGCGATGTACATGATTTACTCTCACAAGGCCGCGCACTAAGGCTTCACTTGAAATTATGAGTACGAGGCTGAGAACTTCGAAAGAGTTTCCTTGTTCAGCTACGAAGCCGCCAATGATGCCTTCTGGTGTCGGCTGACCTTCACGAAGGACGTGAGATGAGTTTGTTTCCTGGTCGAATGTAACCAAATAATCTGGCGATGGTAATTGATAGCGTTCAAATATCTCCCTACAGTAAGTAACCCACCCCGGGCTTGTTGCAAGGCTGACAAACGGCTGTTCTTAGCGATATGCCAAGCCAACTTTTCTTTACTTTGCCTTCACTACAACGTGTACTTTACATCGTCAACTAATGACGATTTTTTGGTGCAGCATTTGCGCAGCCGCTCCTTAAGAAATGTTCCAGCATTCTCGATGAACGTACGCGATCCATTTAATTTGCATCGCTCGCCAGCATTCAATATTCTCCGGGGGACAGCAGTACAAGCTGCGAACGTCTCCCAGAGTGTAAAGGAGGCCAGCGTCCAGGCATACGAGTCTGGCAGACAGGCAGTCGCAGAAATGTCTTTTTCGATACCCAAAAACATTCCTTCTTTCACGGACCCACAGAGGCAATCGGAGAACAGAGTTTGGGGTTCTTCAGGGGTGACCGCGAGGACAGCAGCACACTCAAACGGAGGTGTTATGAGTGGCATGCAAGACAGAGTTGGGGGCTTCTTCGACAAGAAAACGGAAGATCTGCCAATGTATAAGGACAAGCCATATTCGTATGCTTCCTCGAGAAGGCAACGTCCAGTATGGAAACGTAAACGAGCCATGGGCACTACTGGGTTAATTATCCTGGCCGTTTTATATTTGTTTGGCTTCTTCAGCGGTGCTGATAGACAGAGTGCAAAGATAGCGGACCGTTGGAATTGGCTGCAAAAGCCAGAGAAGGCAGGCGCCACAGTCGACTGGATGGATCGTCGAGAGAAGGTCAAGGATGCATTTATTTTAAGTTGGGACGCATATGATCGTTACGCCTGGGGTAGGTGTAATTCTATCAAGCTATGTTATGTTATCGAACCTGACTCGTTTCCTCAATCTTGAATGCTAACTCTTGTGCCAACAGGCAAAGATGAATTCCACCCTGTCTCGAAACATGGGCGCCAAATGGCTCCGCATGGCATGGGTTGGATCATTGTGGACGCCTTAGATACGCTCATGTTGATGAATCTGACGAGTAGACTATCCCGTGCAAGAGAGTGGTTGTCCACGTCTCTTAATTACGACCAAGATCAAGAGGTTAATACCTTTGAAACGACCATACGCATGTTGGGAGGTCTACTTTCGGCACATTATCTATCGACCGAGTTTCCAGAGATGGCACCGTTATCGGACGACGATGAAGGCGCCAAAGGTGAAGATCTCTACTTGGAGAAGGCGACAGATCTGGCCAATCGCCTTATAGGAGCGTTCGACTCTCCTTCGGGAATACCTTATGCCAGTGTCAACTTGAAGACCAACGAAGGCGTGCCTTCACACGACGATGGTGGAGCATCTTCAACTGCAGAAGCAGCAACCTTGCAATTGGAGTTCAAGTACCTTTCAAAGCTCACCGGAGAGTCTTTCTATTGGGAGAAAGCAGAAAAGGTGATTCAAGTCATCGATGACAACGGGATGGAGGATGGGTTGCTTCCAATCTACATATACGCACATGATGGACATTTCAGAGGCAACAACATTCGGTTGGGAAGCCGAGGCGACTCATATTACGAGTACTTGATCAAGCAATATTTCCAAACCTCAAAAGAAGAGCCCATATACAAAGTGCTATGGGAAGAGGCTCTTGATGGAGTGCGTAAGCATTTGATCACGTACTCGGAAAACTCTAAGTTCACTATTCTCGGTGAGCGCCCCGAGGGTCTCCGGGAATCGTTGTCCCCCAAGATGGACCATCTTGTATGCTTCATGCCGGGCACGATCGCTCTTGGCGCCACTGGTGGGATTCCAGAGAAGGAAGCTAGAAAGCTGCCAAGCTGGA
The DNA here is from genome assembly GCA_024741835.1 of Diplocarpon mali. Lineage (NCBI taxonomy): Eukaryota > Fungi > Ascomycota > Leotiomycetes > Helotiales > Drepanopezizaceae > Diplocarpon > Diplocarpon mali. The sequence goes on from JAENRP010000003.1 coordinate 128,550, forward strand.
ACAAAAAGAAGGACGAAGAGATGCAACTTGCACGGGAGTTAACACATACATGTTGGGGGATGTATAAGGTCATGGCGACTGGTCTCGCAGCAGAGATTACACACTTCAAAATCAACAATCCTCCTCTTCCGGAATCTGCTCCACACAAGGCACCTCTGGAGCTCGACGGTGAGGACACTGAGTGGAAGAAAGACTTCATCATCAAGTCCCAAGATAGCCATAATTTGCAACGCCCAGAGACAGTGGAGAGCTTGTTTTACATGTGGCGCATCACTGGGGATAACATTTACAGGGAATGGGGCTGGGATATGTTCAAGTCATTCATGAACTATACTGCTGTTGAAGAGAGCGGAGGATTCACAAGCTTGTCGAATGCAAATATGATCCCACCAACCATCAAGGACAACATGGAGAGCTTCTGGCTGGTCAGTATGTCGAACAGTAATCATATACCACAACTAACAGATTCAGGCCGAAACCCTCAAATACTTCTACCTCCTCTTCTCCCCCAATGACCTTCTTCCACTTAACAAAGTGGTCATCAACACTGAGGCACATATATTCCCTCGCTTCAAACTTGGTCCACTTTTTAAGACAGGTTGGGCACGCAAACCTCGTGGGCCCGACGGGAAGATTTTGCATGAGATTCTGGAGGAGAAAGCAGCGACGATGCAAACAAAGACAATCGAAGCTGTGAAGTCCGCTGCATGATTCCGGGCGTTCAAAATGGCTGTACATATGGGTACAGGCTAGTGCCATCAGCTGGCGATAACACGGCTGCAATGATTCGACGGTCAGATTTAAGGTCAGCTGGAGGGCGATTGAGGGGTTACCGGGTTTGATGTACTTGTATATCTGTACAGTAGCATGCAGCGATAGCAGGCCACGACGTCACGCTTGTTATTCCATCACTCTCCAAAGTCCGAGGAACATAGACGCAATGTTTGCGTAAATACCCCTATAAGGTACAGCCGTTCTTGGCAGCAGGCTCGTTGACTAAATAGCTAAATAGCTACGCTTAGATGATACGAGGGAGCCGCTGATACTGCAGGGCGCACTGAAAAAACAGAATCTAAGCTAAAGTTATTTGATGCCTCCCAATATTGTTTTCGATGTCCTCTGGGGAAAGCGTGGCTTTCGCCACCCGGTCCAATGTGACTCCGCAAGGTGGACACGGTGGGAACTCTTCTTCTCTACCTTGACCAACATCACAGGTATCTGTATATAAGGCTCGGATGCGCGCCCAACTCGAAACTATCCGCATATGCCCTTAGGTCCAGTGGTCACTGGTCTGTTTACCATTATCGGCTATTTTGTATTTGGCCTATGCATTGAACATCAAGCACATTCGTTTATTGACAGATTACTTGAGCCTATGATCTAGACAGATTACTCACGTTGAAAATGCTCCAGAACATCATCTCCGCCCGCGTCTGAATCGCAGCTTCACCAGCTGTTGCGAGGTCTTAAATAAGCATCGGCCCTCTCTTTCACCAGGTATTAGTTTCCTGACGAGCCAATACCCATGTTCATAGATTTCGACAGCCTACCCAAATACCAGCAAAACGGCGCCTTCATTTCTCTCGGTCCCAAAGTAACAGGCACGCCTCTCGAGAGTAGAGCCGTCATGCACAACGTAGTCAAAGGATTTTCTTTCCACCCCATTGTCACCGTACGTGAGTAATCTCTTCCCAGCATCATTCACTGTTGACTCAGGACCCCGGTAGAACTCCCCACGACAATTCAGCTGGCTAGGCTTGGTGCATGGCCTCTTCAGAGGCAAGCATTTCTTCCGCCTTGAATACAGCGATGAATTGAAAGGGGAGACCGTGTTAACCCATGGAGAGGCGTTCTCGGGACTGTTGGGTTGGATGGCGGGGACGGGGTGGTTAGCGAGTCGATTGGGGTTTGAGGCCGGGATCAAGAGGGGCCTGGTGGAATTGGAGGCGTTTAACAGGGATTTCAAGGGATGGTGTGAGAAATGGGAGCAGTAGAGAGGGAGGTTTAGTTGAGAAATGCGGAGATTGGAGCGCTGCGAGTCTGAAAGCTCCTCCTACAATGTTTTTACTTGGACTCGGTCCTGAATTAACAAATAACATTCATCCTTTTCGGGGCTGGTATGGTGACCACCTAGGCAAAATCTGCTCGCTTGAAACGAGGTGCACTTCGCTATGAATTGGCAAGAAAAGGAGGTTTTAGGTTCTTATGTTAACATCAAACGATGCCTCGTGGAAATTGAGCATGTCGCCTACGAGCATCTTCACGTTGCCGGGTGGTGTCGAGGTCAGGTTGCAGAATGAGTTCGATGCCAGTCGACTTGGTAGGCTGAGAGAAAACAAGTCAACGCTAATAAGCGAGCAAGATTTGCGCTAGATTCGGTTGTCACCATCGGATAGAGGCTGTTATCATTTCGATTGGAGAGGCTATAATCAAGCATTGCAAGCATCCTCCACGGACGGTGGCTAGTCGAATTGAGTAGGGATATGTCATGAAGCTGAGTGAGATGGGATCAGATAGATGAATCGAGACGAGCTCAGATGAGAGGCACGATGACGGACTAGAATCATAGTAGGAGATCTCAGAGTTGTGAGATCAAGTACGACTAATCGTTAGGTACAAACTCAAGATTCTGAACCGAAGTACGAATACAAGATTGAAAACAGGTCCCGACTCCCTGGCACCTTTGGGCTTAATGCTGCATTGTGCACTGCCGCTGGGGAGGGAGATAAGATAAGACTCCTCCACAAAAAAATCTGGAGGGGACTCGTGGGGAAAATCAAGACTCGAGCCTCCAGCCTCCAGCTTCCAGCCCTCGAACCTCGAATTTGCACTTCTCGAGCTCATTGTCCCGTGGTCTTGACTCCACAACCACCCCCTCTCTCTTTTCTCCGCCTACCATGGATACCAGTTGATGCCGTGGCCGTCGCCATCGCCATCCGAGGGCTCAGGCTAGATCCTCTCAGCTGAAGAAGCCGTATTGTCCTGTCCTAGCTCACCTCAGCTCGAATTCCCAGCTCGCAAGACGCCTGCGGCTGCGCCACTATCAGCGCATGTTCTTCTACGATACATAATACCTGTCTCGCAATCGACAGTCCTGAGCAGCAACGTTCGAAGCCTCTATGTCCATGCGACTGCCACCCGGCACGATGGGTTACAAAGACGTGGAGATGGGGAGAGGCAGCGGGAGCGGTTTTGATAGATACAGGCACAAAGCTGCTACGCCAAGTAATGCCAGCGGTAGCATCAAGCAACCGAATTACGAAGAGACGAGATTCATTAGACGGCCATGTTATTTGCGGTTTATTGATACCTTTAAGCGGGATCCGGTACTTAGTATCACCCCGAATGGTGTAGTTGGAGCGAACGGACGTGTATTTCAACCTGACGCTGCAGCTCTGAATACGGCGAACTCGCCGCTTTCCCGGAAACTGAAGGGGAGACATTTGCAAATGATTGCAATTGGTGGTTCCATTGGTAACTTCCTTCCGTTGTAGCTTACATTAAGCAAATTCTAACATGTTACAGGAACTGGCCTCTTTGTTGCGTCCGGGAAGGCTCTGGAGACGGGTGGGCCGGCTTCACTGTTGATAAGCTTCTCTCTCATCGGTATCATGCTGTATTGCACCATGCACGCACTTGGGGAAATGGCAGTTATGTTTCCGGTGGCCGGTTCCTTCTCTGCATACTCAACCAGGTTCATGGACCCAGCCTGGGGCTTCGCGATGGGCTGGAATTATGCTATGCAGTGGCTCTGCGTACTACCCCTGGAGGTAATCGCCGCTTCAATTACTATCAATTATTGGGATACAGAGCAGAAGTACAAACACTCGATCTTTGTCACTGTCTTCCTAGTACTCATTACCACTATCAACATGTTTGGAGTCAAAGGATACGGCGAAGCTGAATTTATGTTTGCGATCGTCAAGGTCGTGGCGGTCATTGGATACATGTAAGCGAGGCTCCTTTCTCCTCTGAGGCTTCTGTCTCTGACTGTGATCAGCATTCTCGGTATCATCCTGAATTGCGGAGGTGGACCAGACACAGGGTACGTCGAAACTTCGCTCTGATAGAATCAAGATGCGACGGAAACTCTCTTCCCTTTGCCTGTCTCGCCTACTTGACTTTTTTGATTAGGCACTACCTGCTGATCAACTGGTAGATACATTGGGGGCAGATATTGGCAAGACCCTGGAGCGTTTCATAATGGCTTCAAGGGACTCTGCAGTGTCTTTGTGACAGCCGCTTTCGCCTTCGCTGGAACTGAGTTGGTAGGTCTTGCAGCTGCTGAGACAGCCAATCCTCGCAAATCGCTGCCAACCGCTATCAAGCAGGTATTTTGGCGAATCTCGATTTTCTATATCGCATCGCTTGCTATTATTGGCCTTCTGGTTCCCCACGACGATCCAAGACTACTATCAGGAGGAAGTGCGAATGCTGCCGCATCACCATTTGTGATCTCGATCAAAAATGCCGGGATTGAAGTATTGCCTTCCGTGATGAACGTGGTCATCTTGATTGCAGTCATTTCAGTGGGAAATTCTGCTGTTTTTGGATCTTCCAGGACGTTGGCAGCGCTTGCAGATCAGGGCCAGGCCCCGAGAGTGTTCAGCTACATTGACCGGAAAGGTCGTCCAATCGTTGCAATTCTTTTCGCATCCTTTCTTGGATTGATCGCGTATGTTGCCGACACTGGATATCAGGGCACGGTGCTTGATTGGTTGTTAGCTCTATCTGGCCTATCTTCGATCTTCACATGGGCCTCCATCTGTCTCTCACATATCCGGTTCCGCCGAGCATGGGTAGGTGTTTTCCCAGCTCTTATTCCCTATTTCACCCCCAGGCTGTTACGGGGAGGTTGAGGACATAATTTCCTCCCCAGGCATGCCTCTCCTCACCTCATGAGTCAACATTAGCGCCCGAAAACACCGCACAAAAGTATCACTGACTCCGAGTTCTTCCTCTAGAAGGTACAAGGCCACAGTCTCGATGAGCTAGCTTTCCGGTCTCAGCCAGGCGTCATTGGCTCATGGATAGGCTTCATTTTCAACTGTGTCGTCCTGATCATTCAGTTTTGGACCGGTGCATGGCCGGTGGGCTATGCAAACCAGACAAGATCTGAACAGTTGCAGTACTTCTTCCAAGCCTATCTGGCAGCTCCAATCGTTATCTCGTTCTACATAGCGTATAAGCTATGGTTCAAGACGCCTTTTATGCGTGCGAAAGATATGGACTTGACGACCGGGAGGAGGGATCTGAATCTTCCAGAGTTGATTGCTGAACATCGAGCAGAGAAGGCAGCGTTCTCGAAGTGGAAGAGGGCATACAAGAGCCTTTGCTAAGGAAAACATTTAGGTTACATGGTGTATGCGGTTTCGGTGTTACATTATACCCAATGTCTGCGTGCAACCTTTTTATCGAGTGGTTATCGGATTGGAATGGGTTCGGAGTAACTTTATGCTGTTGGCGTGGCGCAAAGTGGAGGACGAATTGAAATGTACTGATGACGGCGCGAACCTCAACGGCTCTAGCGCATACCATGTAATTACGTAGAAGCTGTAGTTACAATTAATAACGATGATGACCAGAGCCGTTCGACTCTTCTTGGGAACGCCTCGCGATAGGATTAGCAGCGGCCAAGTCCGGCTAAGCGGCGGACTACAGATGTTTTTAGATCAACTTGGCATATCCTTTAACCTTGCGGAATGAATTTGATCAAAATCCTTGTTTGGAGCACCATATACGCATAGCAGATTTTCCATAACAGGGCGTCGGTGTACGATGTAAGCCTATGCTTTAAAACGATCTGATTAGACGCCAATCAGGAGCCGAGTATAGAGAAGCTGTAAACGAATCGTACAGGACTGCGGATAGCGCGTAGCTTTTTTTTCGTGTTCTACACATGCTTTACATATTTCATAGTTTCTCAGATCAAGTTTCACCTTTTTTCATATTGAAAAAACGTATGTTTACTTACTTTTCTTATCTTAGCCCGGCACAACTTTTGTGCGGCACTAAGCTAGGCCCCTCGTAGGGATTTCTGAATGGCTTTGCACCGTTTACCAAAGGGCAAATTTTCTCCGGAGCTGGCCCAATGTCCAGACTTCTTTTCTTACTGACTATCGGCACAAGCTCTCTTTGTAGCTTCGCAACACGGAGCTTCCAGCTGCAACCCCCCCATCCTACTTTCTTGCCAGGTCGGCGCTTTCCAAGATGGCATTGTTCTTCGCCAGCTTTGGGCTCTTTTGATCGTGAAGAGAAGACTGTTGGGCACTGCTGGCCCATGCTGCGAGCGTGGGGAAGTCCAGGAATTGTCGGCGAGGACTGCGGGACCATGGCCAATACTCAGGGCCGCGATGCTCTTACCAGGGCTTCCTCCGAGGCTATTTGCCTGTCAGTACGAGGACTTCCATCCCAATTGGATAAGATGCTGCAAAAAGAAGCAGGATGGACGATTCAACTACCTCTCTATTGGCCAGTTCGGCGGTGATTCAACGGGCCCGATGTTCAGGTTCCCTTATCGCATGCACTACAGTAGGTGGACTGACTGCCTTACCTGGAGGTACTACAGGCTCAGTCATCGCATCGACATTATAAACCAGCATCTCAGGTCGTAGCAAGTCCGGCACCTTTTTGCTTGTCTGCTTCTGCCGTCTTGGGAAAAGGCCTTATTTGCCTTTATTTGCCTTCGCTTGCCTGGAGAGCTTTTACTACGTCAAGTGCCGAGACGACAATGCTCACCAAGCAGCTCTTCGTCGTTTCTTCCCTGCTATCATCAGTCCAGGCACAGGAAACCGTCCTTGGGGTTTATATCTTCCACCGTCATGGAGATCGGACATCCAAGAGCACCCCTCCTACTTCCCTGACGAACCTCGGATACCAACAAGTCTGGCAATCTGGAAACTTCTACCGAAACCGTTACGTCAATGCCAACTCCTCCTTTCACATCTGCGGCCTTGCCTCTGACATTGTCGAGACTTCGCAATTGAGCGTCGAGGCGCCAGCCGATACGGTGCTTCAGAACTCGGCAGCGGGTTTCTTGCAAGGCCTCTACCCGCCGACTGGGGCTACTTTGGGAACACAGAGCCTTGCCAATGGCTCCAGTGTCTCTGCACCATTAGACGGCTACCAACTCATACCCGTGAATACTGTTACATCTGCCTCCAGTGGCGCCAATTCCGAGAACTCGGCCTGGCTTCAAGGCCAAAGTGGCTGTGCAAAGGCAATAGTGTCTTCCAACAACTACTTCTTTTCGGACGACTACTTTAGTAAACTCAATTCGACAAGGGATTTCTACACCAGTATCCTCCCCGTCATCAACCGGACTTTCACCGCTGCCACGGGCACGTTCAAGAATGCCTACACGGGTAAGGAAGATCTCCAGTTCTATCTTGACTTCCATGCTAATCTAGAGAGTCTTCGATCTTATAAACGTGGCTCTCATACATAACACAAGCATCCAATCCCAGGATCTTCTTACAGGCGACAACCTCTATCAGCTCAGGACCCTGGCAGATGACCATGAGTTCAACCTGGCCTACAACTCCTCGGAGCCCATCCGAGGCATCGCAGGCTCGACCCTGGCTGCTCAGATTGTCCAGCAGTTGAATACTACAATTGTAGGGAAATCCAAAGTTCCTGTCGGAGTCCAATTTGGAGCCTATGCCAGTTTTCTCTCTTTCTTCGGTCTCTCGCAGCTCCCGGCCGTCTCGGAGAACTTCACAGGTGTCGTGGACTATGCCTCCTCGATGTCATTCGAGCTGGTCACGAACGCCACAGTCACCAGCACATCCTACCCCTCCGACGATCAGATTTCCGTCCGCTTCATGTTTTCGAACGGATCGGCAGCTGCCAACCCTCCCACTACCTACCCCTTATTCGGACAGCTCGAGACTAGGCTCCCGTGGACGACGTTCGTGTCCGAGATGAACAAGTTTGCCATCGGAGACCAGGCAGCGTGGTGCAGCCAGTGCGGAAACTCTACTGGTGTTTGCGCCTCCGCTACTGCGACGTCGTCGGGCTCGACACCCTCGGCTAGTGCGGGGTCTGCGTCAGAAGGGGGCATCTCAACCACTGTCGCGGGAGTGGTCGGTGCCATGGTGACTCTGGCTGTGATTCTTAGTCTCGAGGCTCTCGTTTGGCTCGCCGGGGGATGGAGACTGGTGAAGCAGAAGAAAGTTGGTGCCGTAGCTCCTGAGCCTCTGAGCCCAGTCACTAAAGCGTAATGCGCTCCAAAGAGCAGGAAGCGGTAGCAGATCGAGGTCTTGAGAAGCCACGATAGCATCTGCGTTGTAGTCGAGACTAGTCTACTCGGGCAAAGAAATGGCTTGCTCGCTCCGACTCCCAATGGCACGTCCAGCCTCGCGCTGCTCCCCATCGAGCTCCCTTCCATGCGCCAAGTGAAGCCTTGACCCTTTTCCTTGCAACACCCCTCCCACATGTCAACAGCGACGACGGGTGGCTCCGACCCAGCTCCTAAGCTCGAGATGGCACGCAGGAAAAGCGGCCACAGCCGCTGGTGGTGATTGCAGCCGCGCGAGGTACCGGCTGGCTGGTCTGCTGTTGTGCACACGGTGCCAGGCACGACGACTCGATCCGCGCGTGCATGGGGGAAAGGAGTCGCGAGGCGGCCTCCCGCCATCTTGCTGGTCGAGATGGGAGGGGATGGAGTGGGATCAGACTCGGGGCTTCGTGGCGTGGGAGCGTCTACGAGCGAGCCGGTCGGCGCTCCAGCTTGGCCCACGCCAGAACAGGACTGGCTTTTGTCTGATTCTCTTTCTTTTTCATATGGTGCAACAAGTCGAGAGCCGAGAGTATGTCGCTCGTTCGGCGCGCACTGACTCTCTGGGATCCCGTCGGTAGGTGGCGGCCTCGGAGAAGGCTCCTCGCAGGACAAACGGACCTCGAATCCTGCACAGATCTCTCGCGTCTTTCCTCGTCACGTTTCACTCACGCGACTCGACGCGCATCACGTGTTATTGCGGGTCTTTTCTTCAACCAACCGGGCTTATCGGGCACCGTCCCAGGTACCCTTCTGCCGGGACCAAGAAACTGCCCAGCCGATGAGGGGTATATCGGCATGTATTGCACCATTCGCACCCTTCCCCTCTGGCTGCAATCAATCCTGTGTGGCGGCCGTCTTCCGTTCGCATGTTTGCGCGGACCTCATAAATCTCGGCTTGCGCATCGTCTAGGTGTGTACAGGGGCGATATGTGAGTGATGGATCTGGGAGCAGATCTGAGAGTAGAGTAGCTGGTGAGCCCCGTGACGAGATTACATTGTGATTTTCAGTCTGCCTGCATTGCGTGTGATCATGGCCCCAGTCAGGTCCGTGGCGATCATAGGAGCAGGTCCGGCCGGAGCGATCACTGTCGACGCGCTCGCTCAGGAGAAAGCATTCCATACTATAAGAGTCTTTGAGAGAAGGGAAAAAGCTGGCGGATGCTGGTAGGTGATCCTCCTGACCGCGAGAACAACGTCTCTGAAAGGCTGGACAGGATCGCGGACCCAGCAGGCAGCGTCCAGCAGTATCCTGACCTCGAGAAGATAGCGAACCGCACGGCAGATGAGACTCTCCCCGTGCCACCAGAGCTGCCGGCCACGACTCCTCACAACACACGCTATCGCTTCGCCGAGACATCCATCTATCCCGCCCTCGAGACGAACATCGATGCGTTTGCCATGTCCTTTTCTCAGGAGCCGTTTCCGGCAGAGAGGTCCGCCCTGAACGTCAAGCGGCACGGGGCCGAGTCTCCATTTCGCCACTGGAAGGCCGTGGAGGGCTACCTGCAGAGCCTGCTGAAGCGGAACGGCTATCAGGATCTCGTCACGTACAAGACCACCGTGGAGCGGGTCCACAAGGACGGCGTGGGTGGCCGCTGGGTCCTCACCCTGCGACGGCCGCTCGAGAATGGCAGAGAGGACAGGTGGTGGACAGAGTCTTTCGATGCTGTGGTGGTGGCTTCGGGCCACTACACGGTTCCGTTCATCCCGCATATTCCTGGCCTGGCGGAGCTCGCCCACAACTTCCCGGGGGTGGTGGAGCATAGCAAAGCGTGGAGGGGGCCAGAGAAATACCGCGGCAAGCGAACCGTCGTCGTAGGAGCAAGCATCTCCGGGCCAGACATCGCGCATGCCATGGCAGACACCACCGAAGTCCCTCTGAACTGCGTCGTGCGTGGCAAATGTAGGTTTCCGCCCATCATCCGCAACTCGCGTGGCTCGCCCAGCTCACCGTGTCGGCAAGATCACCCGTACTTCTTCGACTACGCTTTTCAGCACCCCAATATTCTCCGCCGGCCACCCATCACGCACGTCAGCTCGGATCGCGAGACTAACGAGCGGACGGTCTACTTTGCGGACGGCACCAAGCTGGTAGACGTGGACCACATCGTCTTCGGAACTGGGTAAGCAGTCCCCCGCCGGCCTCGTCGTGGCCGCTGGTGTTCACCGAGAACAGGTACTCGTGGACCCTCCACTTCCTCCCCGGGCTCGCCTCCACGATCCGCAACAACCGCCTCCCGAACCTCTACCAGCACGTGTTCTGGCAGGGCGATCCGACGCTCTGCTTCGTAGGTGCCGTCGCCGCTGGCTTCACGTTCAAGGTCTTTGAGTGGCAGGCCGTGCTGGCCGCCCGCTTCCTCGCTGGCCGCATCACGCTCCCGCCCCTCGAGGAGCAGAGGAGGTGGGAGCGAGATCGGATCACGTGCAAGGGTGACGGCGTGCTGTTCTCGGCACTGTACCCTGCGTTCGAGGAGTACTTTGAGGAGGTGAGGAAGATCGCTGGTGAGCCGACGGCTGACGGGCAGGGCAGGGCACTGCCCAAATTCGAGAAGTGGTGGAGGGAGGGTTTCGACAGGGCGCATTTGAAGAGGATCGATATGTGGAAGAGAGCAAATGAGGAGGCATTACAGAGAATCAAGAGGGAAGAGGGTGAGGGGCGGAAAGTCTATGGTCAAGAGGTACAGACGCATGGAACTGTGGCGAGTCACCTGTAAAAGAAAAAGAAAAAGCCCGCCTATCAATCAATGTCCAACACGAACACGCAGAGGCCAGGCATGCCCTTGGACAAAGCCGTGTGTTGGGGTAATCTTGCGAACGTGGAAACTGACTACTCGTAGCTTGACCAGGGTCTGAGAAGGAACAACAACGCATGGCTGCTACCCCCTTCTCTCTACGCGAAAGGACTCGCTAGAACAACAAACATCTCGAGCGGGGATGCGCAACCAGTATTGATAAGAAAAGAAAAAGCAACCTCGCAATGCAATACCCCGCTCGTGATTATAGACACAATCCCGGT